>JAPPVO010001262.1:0-34247 GCA_030407325.1 Camellia japonica | reverse complement strand
CGCGCACAACGCAACCTGAGATAAATCCAAACACGCTGAAATCGTGTGAGGAAGACACTCTAACCACGCTGAAATCGTGAGAAGAGGTAAAACAAACCGCCCAGCGCGTCACAACGCAACCTGGATAAATTCCAAACACGCTGAAATCGTGTGAGGAAAAGAACACTCAAACCACGCTGAAATCGTGAGAAGAGGTCCAAAAACAACCGCTCAAGTGCGCACACAACGCAACCTGAGATAAATTCCAAACACGCTGAAATCGTGTGAGGAAAAGAACACTCTAACCACGCTGAAATCGTGAGAAGAGGTCCGAAAACAACGCTCAAGTGCGTGCACAACGCAACCTGAGATAAATCCAAACACGCTGAAATCGTGTGAGGAACGGGACACTCAAACCACGTTGAAATCGTGAGGAGAGGTCCTAAAACAACCCGCCCAGCGTCAACGCAACTGGGATAAATTCCAAACACGCTGAAATCGTGTGAGGAAAAGAACACTCTAACCACGCTGAAATCGTGAGAAGAGGTCCAAAAACAACCGCTCAAGTGCGCACACAACGCAACCTGAGAAAGTCCCGGAGGACAACGATCCCAAACGCTGCTCAGCGTAAAAGGATAAATGGTAGAAGATAACACAAGATGCAAATAAATGCAAGTAAGGTGTGCATGACAATACGAGTGGAAAAGTGCATAACAATGCAGGTGGAAGGGTGCATAACTTTGAAGCAGGCTTGATCTTGCGCTTGAGGTAGAGGCACACTCATACTTCGGAGCATTGACAAGGCT
The DNA here is from genome assembly GCA_030407325.1 of Camellia japonica. Taxonomy (NCBI): domain Eukaryota; kingdom Viridiplantae; phylum Streptophyta; class Magnoliopsida; order Ericales; family Theaceae; genus Camellia; species Camellia japonica. The sequence goes on along the minus strand of JAPPVO010001262.1, from coordinate 33,462 downwards.
TGAAAAGGTACATCCGGAATACAATCACGGAGTTTTCTGAAGTTGAAGCACACTCAGATGCTTCGATTTTCGCTCTTTTCTTTTGCTTTGCAGTCTGGAACCTATATAGCTTCAGATAGGTCCTTGCTTTACTATTCTCACGTGGCCTGGGTTGAACCTTGCGGTTTTACGAAAGAACGAATCTTGTTTTGCGCAAATGTAGGGAATGGCACGGCACTCTGAGCGCAAAATGATTTTATTTTTGAAATTGAGAGATGAGTTCTTGATCGGGGTATTGAGCCTACGACTGAACACAGCACTACGACTCAACAAGGAAAACAAAAGGTAAACAACCTAAACACATCGAGTAACACTCGAAACGACTCAAAACAAGAATCGAGATAAAAAAAAAAGACACGACACGCAGACATGCACAGGGAGCCTGTTTCTCTGGGTATTTCCCACCCTTTCTCATTTGTGATTCTCACATCACTCGGCCTCAGGCTCTATTTTTTCTCAAAAACCTTTCCTCTTTTCTCTCATGCACATCTCTCTATTCTTAATCTCTCATTTTTCAATCCCTCCCCAGGGTGGTTGATGGATAAACAGGAAGTTGCGGGCTCTTGCCCCTAGCATTCGCTAGATTCTTCTTCTTCTGCACGCAGCTAGTGAGTTTCTCCCACAGAGGGTTGCGCTACAACTGGGTGTGTAGCAAATCTGCAGCTGACATCGGTTGACGATGCTCTGCTGGGGAGTTTGGACGTGATAAGATCTGTCCAGATGAGGGAGTGGAATATCTTTCCATTCCAGTTCGTGCTTCGCACTTGGCTTGATACCTCGCTGCGGAGGGTGAGAGAGCTTTCAGCCCTTTGCTGTTAGCTTCAGTTGTGCCCTTTTCTGGCAGTAGAGTGCCCTTCTAGCAAGTATTTGCAATGGGGAAAAGACAGAACACCTGACTCAACTGTGCCCCTAGTTCATTTGACCATTTTTTGTTTTTGGCTTTCTACTAAAACAATTTTGACCAAAATGAGAGTTAGATTAACATGCTTGTTCGATTTTCTGATTCAAAATCATGCAAGTTAGGTTATGAGCACTGAAAATTTTCCTTTTTGGGTCCAAGAAAAGGTCCAGTTTTAAAAAAATGGAATAGTTTTGAGAGAAATAGTTAACCTCAGTAAAAATTCTCAAAAACTGTTTTTGCAATCGGCCACTGCTCAACGAGCATAGAACCCACTCTCGAGATGCACAACCTCAAATCCGAAGAAAAATTGCCCCTTGCTTGAAGAGAGCTGCATGGCAACGGAAAGTTGCCCCTTGTTTGAACGACGCCGCGGCGCATTGAATGGCAACGGAAAGTTGCCCCTTGTTTGAATGGCACCGCAGCGCATTGTAGTCAGTCCTCAGAGTGACGAACACAACCAAATCCTCAGATACAGAGAAGACAAAGATGACCAGAACCATCGCATGGACACAATCAAATTGAAGTGTTTTACGGCTGGACTTCAGAATGAAGTTGCCTACGTATCCCAAAGATGGGAATCAAGCCTTACGTAGTTCGGGGTTAAGGTACACTCGGGTATTTAACCTCTCCTTTTTATGCTCTAACTTTTGCCAAGGCGCCTGTTGCGGGTTTTCAACCTTGCGAGCTTTGTTTTTCTGATTCTCTTCTTTTTTTCTTTCTTTTCTTTGCATTTTCTTCATTTTTCTTTTTTTTTCTTTTTTTTTTTTTTCATTTTTGCATTTTTCTTTTTTTTTTTTTTTTTTCTTGCTCTAACTTTTGCCTGGGTCGCCCTTCCGGGTTTTCGGCCCAGCGAGCCTCTCAAGGGTAAAAGTGTAGCTTTGTCCATGTCAAATGGTTTTGAGATCCTGAAGTCATCTGAATCCAAGAGAATGGCTGCTGTTGCTGATGATGCAGGAGTCCATCCAATGGGGGCTGAATTTGCCCCTGGTGTTGTGGATCGGAACTCAGTTTTTCTTCAGCAATACTTTCTTCTTCCTCCCTCTGGGATTTGGCATTCTTACCAGTCTTCATTGATTTGCAGGATGATCCATCTTCGGCTCTTCGAGCACATCTGACATTTTTCTGCCCCTAGGTCGCGGGCTGCTTCGAATCTGGCCACACAGGCCTCACATTGCGGTTGACCGTTGAACACTCTGAATTAAGGTCCAAGGTTTGAAAGCAAGGGGTCGAGTCTCGAGGCTGAGAGCGATCCTAGGCTGCACAATCTCAAGAGCGATTCCACACAGGTCTTCGCAGGATCGCGCAAAAACATTTTTTGAAATCTTTTAAGGAAGCGACCAGTCGCTCGCGCTAAAGACAGTGTAGAACCAATCTGGATCAAGCCAGGATCCTTCCCAGTACTCACATTAACAAGCATGATTTCATTCATTAAGGGTTTAGCACGCCTCTCTTTCTCTCAGTTGATCAAATTTTTGCAAAACCCGAGGAATTCCTTCCTCTTCGTTTTCACCGCAGTGTTCAAAAGGTTTTGAAAAACTTAGGTCAATGCAATGAGTTCGAGGCACAGAAAAGTAGGCAAAAAGTATTGTCGTTTCGTTCAAACTCTCTGGCACAACTGGCACAAGGCAGAAGCAAGCACAAAAGCGTGAAAAACCACTGCTGTTTCATTCAGAATCTGATGGTGTAACTGGCTCCACGGCAGAAACAAGAACAGAAAGACAAACGCGAAACAAAATGGTGACGCCCGAGGTAACACCCCCCGGAATCACCCGACCTTTGTAAACAGGACTGACTCGATACAACAAGACAGACCCTACTGACTCAGTATGAAAAGACTGACTCAAAACAAAAGGACGGACTCAAAACAAAACAACAAGACTGACTCAATACCCAAGTCAGAATGTAGCAAAACTGGTATTTGCATGTTGCTCAGAACAGTGCATGCCATTCCGTCTGGAGTTAATCGAGCGCTGCCCGCAGGTGGTTCATCCCCGATCACATGGTCACATTATCCCCCAAGTTCACCGATCCAGTGCCGATAGACTTTGCAGAGCTGGTGGGCAATGACCCCGTTGTCAAATAGATCCTGTACTTCATGGCGAAGACGGAAGCAGTTGTCGGTAGTATGGCCAGTTTGCTGATGGGCACAGTACTGGCGGCATCATGCGTAGCCGGAAGAGGATTTGGGAGAGGCCGAGGCTCAAGGGGTTTGAGATGGCCTTGTCCACAAGGATTTGGAAAGCTTTGGACAAAGGCATGTGGAGGCATGGAAGACCCTCTGACCTCGGGGTTGGTACTTCAAGGTTTGTGGATTTTTGCTGGACGCACCAGTAAAGGGATTGGCAGGTGCTGGCCTGGTTTGTTGATCTCTTCCGAGTGCAGGATTATAGCTGAAAGGAACGTTTCTGATACAACGACCCTTCTCCCGGCTTGCCCCTTGATTCAAACTGCCCCCAACTTGAGTGGCGAAAATGTCGTCCACAGTTTTTGCAACAACTGCGAGCACTGCTCTTTGTTCAGTCCCTCGGCTTTCAAAGCCTCAACAGCCAACAGAAGATGTTCATGGGGATCCATGTCCGCCCCTATCTTGTTCTTTCCACTCGCCTCCACTTTGCCAAGGGATTGGCATTCCTCAAATACAGCCCGTTCCAAGACTGGGGAGCCTTTTGTCGTGAAACTCCTAGCATGTGCTGTGGTCGATGATGGAGCCAATGTCCCAGAGGCTAGATCTGTCACAGTTCTTTGAAGATCTTCGATCATTCTCTTAGCTCAGAAGTAGTGGGCTCACGGGTTTGAGATGATTGGGTCCAGGTGCATCCATCATGCATAAGTCCATGCTTTCTGGAATGAACACCTCAGGCTTGGGTAGATGGGCTGGGGTGATGTATATGCTGGGGTCGTAGGTGGAGTATATGGATGAGGTTGAGATGTAGAGGTGACGGGTCAGTACTAACCTGAGGTCCTTTTGGTGGAGCTAGGGTCTCTTCGTCAATAAGATCCTGAATCTTATGACGGAGGCGGATGCAACGGTTCGTATCATGACCGTGCTGTTGATGGTAGGCACAGTATTTAGCTGGGTCATATCTTGGTGGAAGAGGGTTTGGAAGGGGTTGGGGTTCTAGAAGTTCTAGATGCCCTTCTTCTCAGCTTTTTCAAAGCTTGAGAGAGACTCATGTAAAGAGGATGGAATTTTCGGGCTTGGGGCCGAGTTGAAGTGAGCATTTCGCAGTTGTGCTATAGTAGTAGCATTGGAACTGCGAGCAACATTCCTCTTCAAAGGCTCATTATCTTCTGCAAAGATCCCTTGTCTGATGGCATCCTCGATTTGAACCCCCATCTCACGCAGATCTGAAAAGGTAGGGAAGGGAAGAACAATCATTTTCTACATAAGCTTGGGCTGGAGATTGTGCACAATCATCCGAATGATCTTTGTCAGTGGGCCTAGTGGTCATCATTGAGGCTTTTGCTCTCCATCTCGTCACAAACTCTGAGAAACCCTCCTTTGGTTCTTGGCAGGTGACTTCGAGATCACGAGTTGTGACCTCGATCTGTGTGTTATAGGAGTATTGAGCAATAAAGGCCTCAGCCAGCTCTTCCCAGTTCTGTTTCACAGAGTTCTCCAATTTTGCATACCAGATTGCGGCTATCCCAGACAAGGTTGGCCGAATAGTGACAATTTCTGGGCTGTGGTCAAACCCATTGGCCTCAGATATCAGAAAACAGTTGGAGGTGCACCATTAGGTCTTCAGAGCCATCAAATCGATCGATATGCGGCATTTTAAACCGCTCCGGCAAGGTCACCACTGAGTCGGTATAACCATCCTCTATATCAGGAATAGAGCGGGCCCCCTGAGACTTTTTGAACAATTTCTCAAGCTTGCTCACTTTCAATGCTGTGGGGTCCGTCTTAACTCAAAGGGGAGTTGGCAGGTTGGTGGGTGTTTTAGACAGCTGTGGTAGAACCGGGGGCGGAGCTGCCCCGCCTGGAATGAATGTCCGTATCATCCTGGACGTGGTTGCCTCCCCGAGTGTGGGAACTCTTGGTAGGGGAGGAGCCTGGTGTGAAGTAGATACTCTAGTTTGCTGCTCTAACCTGGCAATTGTCTCTGCCTGTTGGGCTATGACCACGGCCTGTTGCTGGTGAATTCCGCTTGACGGACAACATCTTGCTGCATGGCTTTCATACTATCCTGGAGCTGGCCACCATCTCTTCTAAGCCTGACATACTGTCCTGATCTGATTGAACCACCAGTATATCTATCTGCAGTAGACTCGAAATCTCAACCTAGCTGTTCAAAGACCACTGAGCTGGTAGCTGCTGTACTGGTGGTCTGTGCCTGACCGACCTTTCTACCCTGCCTCTGGTAAAGGAACAATGATTGCCCTTGAACTGAATCTCTGACCTGACAAAGTCTATCAACATAAGTTCGGTGTACCCGGGGGATATTGGAGCCTTCTGAAGCTATGGTTCCAAGACTACCTAGCAAAAGAGAAAATGGACAGCATCTCAGCCTAATTTCACCTGAACAGATACAAGCATAGTTTGAATGAGTGTGCCCTCTACTGAATTCAGCCCAAATCTCTGTCCTGCAAACTGATACCCTCAGGTAAACTGAGTCCCAAAATACTGAACCGGTGCCCGCAGGCCTGATGCCCAAACTTGTAAACTGATACATGCATTCGTATAGAGACGCACTCTAAAAGCACATAACAAGCAAGTGAGAGCCAAAACACCCCTATGTTGGGGTAGGGTTTCCCTGTCCTATTTTGTCAAGAGCTAGGGTTTCACTACGCACACAGCGGTTTCAAACAACCTATATCGAGTAAGCAACCTGTCCTAGTTTGGAATGGTCACTACGGATTTCGATATGCACTAGGTCGAATGGTCAAAAAGGGTGCCCCGGTAAAACTGGGGTTTGTGTTCCCATACTGGCAGAGCCCACAACCGGTCAGCCTTATGGACATGTCTTGACAAGACAAGCTTCCGGCAAGCCGTTCAGGAATAGCAGATGGCAAACACGGTGTCCTAGGCGCACCAATGCAAATGCAATGCAAAGAAACACACAAGTGTAGTCAAAACCAGATATCATGAGTTCGAGTCAAGTTCTCTAAATCCCCAGTGGAGTCGCCAGAAACTGTAACAAGCCCGCGGGGGACCTCGCTACAGCTCGGACTCGATTTTTTCACGGTTCTTAGTCTGAACCAAAGAGTCCAAATCCGGCAAATCGTTTTGAGAAAACAGATTTTTGAAAGAAAAGGCCACGTGTCCGTCATCACCAAAGTTGCCTCGGCTCGGGAACTTGGGTACGATTGGGGAAGGTCACTTTGTGAGCACCCCGCTCGCCCGATCATAGATCGGCCTCTACTAACCATGATATCTAGTTTTGAAAACGTTATGCGTTCTTATTCCGGTTATAGCCTAGATTTACTATGTGATGCGCACAGCATACAAGTATAGACTGGGTCGCCTGAATTGGAACAAAACATTTCATGTTTTTTTTTAAAATGGTTTGATGGTGCTACTCGCAAGTAGGCTAAGATGTGAATTTGCCACCCTCGGGTGGGCTTAGAAAACATGTTTTTGCCACTATCTAGTGGGCTTAAACCGCACATTTGATGAATTGTTCCAATCCAAATAACCCAACCTTCACCCACAGGCATTCAGGCAGTTATATCACATAAGCAATTAGCCTCATGGTAAGCATGCTATTCATGGCAGTCACTCACACGCATGCAAGGATGCTAAAGCATAAAACTCACCGAGTACTCCAAGCCAAAACAGAAACCGATTAGAAATCCATGCATGATCCTAAGTATACAGAAATGCCTAATGCAACACATGCAAAAAAATGCAACTATAGCAGGCTCGGCTATTCTAAACATGGCATATGGAATGCAACAGCTAACATGTATTCAATTTGGAATTAAAATACGAATGCAGTTTGTATGATGCGCCGAGCCCGGTGCATGCAAGACAGATGAATGAATGCAAACATGCTATCATACTGTATGCTAATTGAAACATGCCCTAATCTAACCATCATAAGCGGGTAAATAAAAGGAAAACAAAGACGTGGGGTTGGAAGACATACATCACACGCACGCACACTTATTACAACATTGCCCTCGCGCAGAGGGTCCGAATAAATAATATACAGTCCCGAATAGTACAGTCCAAATGAATAATACAGTCCAAATATGTACAAAGATCCTAATTAATTACCAAATTAACTAAGAAAATAATAAACTGGCATGCAAGCCAGGGACTGCCTTGACTCTTCTTCAGATGATGAATGATGCATATTTGGGTTGCCTTTGCGCGAAAATCCACTGTGATGCCCCAATTAGCCTCTGTTTTGCAATAATTTTTGGAAAGCGTGCCAAACCCCGGAAGACTGCTGATTCTTGATTTGCTGCAACAGAGAGCAGGAAAGGGGCATGGCAATGTATTTTCACACATGTATGCATGCCTCGATCCTCGTGCCACCAATCACGCATCTCGATGCATGATGACCGAGGAGTCGAATTGCACAACTCAATATGGAATGAATACACATGAAAATACAACTAAGACCTAACTCCATCATGGATAATCCGGAGTGTCGGTGACTGGGGAATTGAGACACGTTCCGTCACTCGGAGTACGAAACGTACCTCGTTTCCCGTGCTCGGGCTAACCCCTATCCCAAACACAATGCAATATGCATGTCATGCGTGAATGCAACTAAGATACAACCTAACATGCACAATGTTATGAAATGGCATACACGATGCACGAGGTAACATGGCATACACAATGCGCTAACATACAACCTAGCATACACAATGCTATGAAATGAAATGACATACACAATGCATAATGGACTTACACCAACACAAGTGGACCTCAGCCACACTCACATAAGAGGCCATTAGATGAAAATGAGATAACTCGAGATGCGTGCACGCGTGCACGCAAACCGAGGACCGACCCTAAGGCACGAAATGCCACTCTAACAAGACATGGCAAGGCACGGAATATGGCATACTAGCATGCAAATTTCAGAGGCAATAAGTGATGCAAAACAGCCCTGAAAGATGGCAAAATGACACCCGATGCATGAAATGAATCCCGAAACATGAAATTAGGCGCATGGAATGACCTATGGCTATGCAATGCATGCATTATTTGAACATGAAGTGTGAAGAAAGAATCAAGACAGCCCCAAAATAAGCATATTTACAGTTTTAAGCAAGGCCAAACAGTGAACACAAATGGGGCTAAGCGAGCATGCAAAAATGGCCCCGAAAGCGAGATAATGAAGTAAGTTGCAGCTGCTTGTCCCAAACAGAGAAGGGCCCTTCTATAATTTTGAAGAGGGGCCCAAAATATGGCATTTTACAGTTAGTGACCAAACCCAAAACAGTGCACAAGCAAGCCTAAAATACTATGCAAGATAAGGCCAGAAAGAGGGCTTCAACACAAAGTATACAAAGGATGCCTCAAACAGCAAACAACCTTTAATGAAACATGAAGAGGGGGTCAAAATAAGGCTATTTACAGTTCGGCCCAGAGCCCAAAAACAGAAGCACAATGGGCTAACAAATCATGCAAAAATAAGGCCAAAAGAGGGATACAAAGGCAAGTGGAAAATGGAAGCCTCAAACAGTGAGTAGCCCTTCAACAATGTTGAAGAAGGGCTCAAAATAAGCCACTTTACAGTTTACAACATGCCTCAAAACAGTTTATACATAGGCCTAAAATACTATGCAAGGAAATTGCATAAAAGAAAGGTAAAGAAGCAAGTGCCACAAGGAAGTCTCAAATAGTGAGAGGCCCTTAAACAAACATGAAATAGAGCTCAAAAAAATGCTATTTTCAGTTAGGGTCGGAGCTCAAAAAAGTAAGCACAAGGAGCTAGAATATGAACCAAGAAAAGGGTCAAAACGGGGAGAAGATGACATACCCTTGAAGACTAATCTTTGACAGCCTTTTGGACCAAAATGCAGCACTCTTAGGCTCTGAAGAACAACGTCAAGCTGCTGGAATGGAGGATGGAAGGGTGGGGCTATGGGTTGGTGAAGAACCAAGGGGGTTTTTAAGGCTTAGAGTAGAGAGAGAGAGAGAGATTTAATGTGAGAGCTCCAAACCAAAATTTTCTAACCCCTAAAACCAGAGCTGGGGGGGTGTTTATATAGGCAAAAGAGTGGGGGAAAAGGGGGAGAAATTCAAATTCAAATTTTCCCCCAAAAAGGCCAAAAAGTGAGAAAAAGAGGCAAGTGGTAGCTGCTGGCCTCAAACCGAAGAGAGCCCTTCAAAAAAGTTGAAGAGGGGCTCAAAACAAGACATTTTGTAGTTTATGACCAAGTCCAAAACAGCTCACAAGTAAGCCTAAAATACCGTACAAAAATAGGCCTAAAAGAGAGTTAAAGAGGCAAGTGATAGTAGGAGACCTCAAACAGCAAAAGGTCCTTAATCAAACATGAAAAGGAGCTCAAAATATGACTATTTACAGTTTGGGTCGGAGCCCAACAATGCTTGCAAGCAAGGCTCGGGGCCAAAACGCGCAGCCCGGGGCCTTGAAAACTGACTGTTAGGCACCGGGAGTGGTGTTCAACCACGAAGTCGGTCTCTCGGACCACAGTGTCCCTCAAAAGGGAGGAAATAAGGTATGTGCCAAAAACCGGAGCAAACGGAGGTGGTTAAGCGGTCCCGAACCGAGGCACACGGCCGTCGGCTCCGAAAAACCGGAAACCGGGCTCCAAACGGGAAAAATGGCCTACGACCACGAAACGTAGCCTACGGCCACTGAGAGATGATCTACGAGACCTCTCCCTCCCTTCGGGAAGAGAGAACAGAGAAAACGGAGCCTGGTTCGCAAATCGAGGCAAAGCACAAAAGAGTCCGGAAGTCCGGAGGCAAGGCTCGCAGCTAGGACTCCGCAACCTCAGAACGAGCACAACATGCAACATCACCAAGCGCTCAATCGGTGACGTCTGAGTCTTAAGGTCGGTCAAAAATGGGGTGTCTACACCACCCACCAAGGTGGATGGTCACAACTAGATCTATGACTTCTCACCACAATGTTGCCGACCACCAAGCCGACCCTCCCAATCCAAACAACCCGCCGCAGTATTTCACCGAGCTCACCAACAGCATTAACCGCCTGGCCGAGCAAAACCAAGCCCTGATTAATGCTCTACTCCAAAGAAACCTTCCTATGCCTCCTCCACTACCTCCAGATATCCCACCCAACCAAGAACGAGCCCCGAGCCATACTATCCAGCAGCCCCATCCACCCAACTTGGAAGGCTTGCGACCCCCTCTCCCAGATATAAACCCGCCACCCCGGATCCCACCTCCATCGGTCCAAGCACCCACACCCGAGGGAGAGGCCAGTAGCGTCCAGCCCCCGCTGCATTCCGGCAGTGACAACGTTCCACTCTGGGACGCAGAACTCCGAGCCATGAAGCTCCAACTCCAAGGAGTCATGCAGAACATACAGCATAAACCATCTACCACAGCCAATTCACCATTCGTCGCCTCCATCAAGGACAAACCTCTACCTCCTAAGTTTAAAATGCCCTCGATTGACTCTTTCGACGGTACAACGAACCCAGTTGATCACTTGGAGACCTACAGGACCCTCATGATCCTCCATGCATTCCCTGATGAAATCATGTGTCGGGCTTTCCCCGTAACACTTAAGGGGTCAGCCCGACTGTGGTTTAGTCAGCTACCGACGGACTCTGTCTCTACCTTTCAGCACCTGAGTGACTCCTTCTTCAGCCACTTCGTTGGTGCCCAGTGCCAACGGCGTCCGGCAACTCAACTCCTTAACATTCGTCAGTCGGAGGGAGAGTCGCTGCGCATCTTCGTCACCCACTTCAACACCGAGGCCTTGCAGGTGGCAGAAAATGATGACAAGGTCATTCTCACGGCTTTCATGGCCAGTCTACGATCATCTGATTTCCTTTTCTCCCTCTCCAAAAACCCCCCGACCTCTATGGCAACCCTACTTTCCAAAGCCCAAAAATACATGAACGTCGAAGATTTCCTAGCCGCTCGACAAGATCCTATAGCCAAAAACCCGACCCCCAAAGAGAAAAGAAAGGACTCAGAAACCAGAAACACCAGTACACTCACCAAACACCTCAGTATACCGACTGACCACCCCGAGCCGACCGGTCGGTACCAACCCGACCGCCCGGCCGGTTCGAACGATACACACCCCTTAACTCTCCCATGGAGCAGGTATTGAACCAGATTGAACGATATTATCCCCTAAAATGGCCCTAACCACCATGGTCTCCTTCCAACCGGCGAGACCAGTCCAAATACTGCCTCTTTCATCAGGACCACGGCCATAATACGGAGGAGTGTGTTAACCTCAAAGACCAGGTCGAGGGCTTGATACGTCAAGGACGTCTCAGTCAGTTCACGGAAACCCGCCCTCAACAGAGGCAAAGGACTGAACCTATTAGAAACAACCGCCGGCGCACCCCTCCCCGGCAACCCGCACAACCTAACCAAGGTCATGATCGCCCTCCACAGCAACCCCGGGCACAAGGTAACCCCACCCCCCCTGTTGGAGAGATCAGAGTTATTGCTGGCGGGCTTGCTTGTAGAGGACCATCCCGCTCGGCTCAGTGGGCAGAACTCAGAAAAATAAGGCAGGGCTTAGACAAAGAAGTTGCCACATTGAACCGACCCTCCATACAGCCCAAGCACTGGACGGAGCCCATCACCTTTACGGAGGCCAACTGCACAGGCATCTATTACCCCCATGACGACCCTCTCGTCATCTTTGCCCTCCTCTCCAATTACAAAGTCAAACGGGTTCTCGTCGACAACGGCAGTTCTTCAGACATCATCTTCCTAAATGCCTTCTGCCAACTCAAGATCGGGGAAGAAAGTCAGTCCCCTCTCCAAACCCCATTGGTCGGTTTTACTGGAGATCGGGTGATTCCATCGGCTCCATCGATCTTCCCATCACAATCGAAGAATATCCACAGCAGACCACAAAGTTGCTCACCTTCCTCGTCGTCGACTATCCCTCTGCTTACAACATCATCCTCGGCCGCACCGCCCTAAATGCTTTCCAAGCTATCACATCCACTTTCCATCTTGCCCTCAAATTCCCCACCGACCTTGGGGTCAGCACGGTGAGGGGAAAACAGACCGTGGCCAGAGAATGTTACGTCGCTTCACTTAAAAAGGTCAAGCTAAAGGAGGCTATAATCATTGAAGGACTCGACGTCAGAGACGAGGACGAGCTGGTCAGAGGGGAACCAGTGGAAGAGCTTGTCGAGGTCCTCATCGATTCCACCAACCTAACAAAAACTGCCAAGATTGGCAGCCAACTATCCTCCCAGGCCAAGGCCGACCTTACGGCCCTCCTGATTGAGCACAACGACGTATTTGCCTAGACCCACTCCGACATGCCAGTTATTGACCCCTGCTTCATTACCCATCGTCTCAGCATTGAGCCCCATTTCCGACCCATCCGCCAGAAGCAGCGCATCTTTCACCCGGAGCACAATACCCTTATTGCTTCTGAAGTAGATAAGCTCCTTGAGGCACAGTTTATCACAAACGTGGACTATCCCAAATGGCTGTCAAATATGGTTCTGGTTCGTAAAAACAACAGCAAATGGCAACTCTACGTCAACTACTCCGACCTCAACCGAGCTTGCCCCAAAGACAGTTATCTCCTTCCTCGCATAAATCTACTTGTTGACGCCACGGCCAATCATCAAATGCTCAGCTTCATGGATGCCTTCTCTGGGTACAACCAAATTTTGATGCACCCGTCTGACCAGGAACACACCTCCTTCATCACCGACCGAGGAACCTACCATTATCGTGTTATGCCATTTGGGTTGAAAAATGCCGGAGCCACTTACCAACGGTTGGTCAACGCCGTCTTTCATTATCAGATAGGACGGAATATGGAAGTATACATCGATGACATGCTAGTCAAGAGCAAACTCTCCACTGATCATCTGGCCGACCTCCGAGAGACCTTCAGCACCCTACGAAAGTATCAAATGAAGCTCAATCCGGAGAAATGCGCCTTCGGCGTAGGATCTGGGAAGTTCTTGGGTTTCATGGTCAATCAACGGGGCATCGAAGCTAACCCCGAAAAGATCAAGGCCTTGATAGAAATGCAGTCGCCCAAAACGGTTAAGGAGGTTCAGAGGCTTACTGGCAGAGTCGCCGCCCTCAACCGCTTTATTTCCCGCACAACGGACAAGTGCCTCCCCTTCTTCAAAGTTCTTTGGCAAACTTTCGAGTGGACAACCGAATCCGAAGAGGCTTTCCAGCAATTGAAACAGTGCATGGCCAACCCCCCTTACTCTCCCAGGCGCTCACGGGTGAGCCCTTTTTTCTCTATTTAGCCGTATCAAACACCGCAGTCAGTGCGGCCCTCATCAGGGAGGACGGTTCAGTACAGCGCCCGGTTTATTACATTAGCAGGGCTCTCAAAGGCGCAGAACAGAACTACCCATTGCTAGAAAAAATGTCCTTGGCCTTGGTCACCGCCTCAAGATGACTCCGTCCTTACTTCCAAGCCCATTCCATAGTGGTCCTCACTGACCAATCCTTGAAGAAGATAATGCAACAACCAGAGCTGTCCGGCAGACTCATGCAATGGTCGGTCGAGCTCAGCCAATTTGACATCTCCTACCGACCTCGAACGGCGATCAAAGGGCAGGCTGTTGCCGATTTTATCTTCGAATTCACTAATCTCACTCCAACCACGGTCCTCCCGCTCCCGCAACCCCACACTGAGGTAGAAGACCCCCACTCTTGGACCCTCAATGTCGACGGATCATCTCGCAGAGAAGGCAGTGGGGCTGGTCTCATCCTCACCGACCCCGAGGGTGGTTATTTCAAGTGTGTTCTCCGTTTCTTGTTCGACGTAAGCAATAATGAAGCCGAATATGAGGCATTGATAGCAGGTCTCCGCCTAGCCAGAGACATTGGTGTTAGCTATATCCAAGTGTTCAGCGATTCCCAGCTCATTATCGGACAAATCACGGGAGAATTCGATGCCAAGAAGACATAATGCGAGCTTACAGGGATATTGCACTCCCCCTCACTCGCCTCTTCAACACTTTCCACATCAAACACATCCCTCGGGTAGAAAATTCCAAAGCAGATGAAACGGCTCAATTAGCTTCTGCAGACCAGTCAGACCTCAGCCATGGTGTCCGCCTCGAATATCTGGCCTACCCTGCCATTTCCCCAAACCAGCAGCAAGTCCATTTCCTCCAAACGAACCTATTCCATGGACGACCGACATCTTTCTATTTTTGACAAAGAGGGAACTGCCAGACGACAAGCACCAGGCCACCAAAGTCAGGGCCCGGTCATCCAACTACATTCTTATCAGCGGCCTCTTGTACAAACGTGGCTTTTCACGCCCATACCTGAGATGCCTCAATCCTGCTCAAGCGACCTACGTGATGAGGGAAGTCCACGAGGGTGTATGTGGTAATCATTCGGGTGCCAGGTCACTAGCCCACAAAATACTTCGCACCGGTTACTTCTGGCCTACTCTCAATCAAGATGCCACTGAATTCATGCTTAAATGTAATAAATGCCAACGCTTTGCCAACATCCCTTATACTCCTCCTACCGAACTGATCACACTTTGCAGTCCCTACCCATTCGCCAAATGGGGGATCGACTTAGTTGGCCCATTGCCCACTGGCCGAGGCCAAACCAAATTCGCAATCGTTGCCATTGATTACTTCACTAAATGGGTGGAGGCGGAACCCCTCGCCACAATTACCGAGCGGAACACAACCAGATTCATCTGGCAGTCGATCGTGGGCCGATTTGGCATCCCTCAAGCCATCGTCTTCGACAACGGCAAACAATTCGACAATGCCAAGTTCAAGAAATTCTGTGTAGAACTTCAAATCCAGCCATGTTTCTCTTCCCCAGGTCACCCCCAAGCCAACGGCCAAGTTGAGGTTACTAACCGTTCTCTTCTGAAGATCATCAAAACTAAGTTGGAAGCTGATACGGCGCTGAGGCGGTCATCCCAGTAGAAATTGGTCTGCCTACCCCGAGGGTTCTGCACCAGAATCCAGAACTAATTGAAGAACTGCGTCGGGCAGATTTAGACCTCATTGAAGAGCTCCGAGAGACTACTGCTGTCAAGCAAGCCTCATAACAGCAGAAAATGAGAACACACTACAACCGCAAAGTTCGACCGAGGGAATTCGCCATGGGGGACCTTGTTTTGCGCGAAGCAACTCTTGCCACCAAAAATCCGGCTGAGGGCAAACTAGCAGCCAAGTGGGAGGGACCTTACGTTGTTAAGGCCAGACCTCGTCTGGGTACTTACCGACTTTAGGACATGGAAGGCCGAGACCTCCCCCATCCATGGAACGCCGAGCACTTGAAGCGTTATTTTCAATAAAAGCCCTATTTTTGTATTGGTCCATTGCTGTATTTTCTTTTTGACAATCTACACACTTGGATGTTTTTGTCCTTTTCTCACATGGTGTAAATTTGTGATCAATGAGCTACGCTTTAAATGACAACAACCTCATATCTCAGTTATCTACGTGGAATTTCAATAACACCTTGCTTGCAGCCTCAGCTCGACTGAGTAATTTAAAGCCTCAGCTAGATTGTGCACGAAGGGCTCAGCCAGACTGAGTTACTTAAAGCCTCAGCCAGACTGAGCACGAAGAACTCAGCCAAACTGAGTTCGAAGAACTCAACCAGACTGAGTTATTTAAAGCCTCAGCCAGACAGAGCACGAAGGGCTCAGCCAGACTGAGTTACTCAAAGCCTTAGCCAGACTGAGCATGGTGAGCTCAGCCAAACTAAGTTACTTAAAACCTCAGCCAGACTGAGCAGCGACTGATTTTAATGATTTAATATCATAGCATGGTGGCCATACTTAGTCAAAATCCAACCCGTTTTTGTAGTGTCTATACTTAGGGTCCGTTTGGGAAGGGCTAATTTGGCTATTTTAGCCACAAAAGACAAAATAGGCTATTTTAGCCATAAAAAACAAAACATCACATCTAACCCATAATCATTACACTTTTCTCTCACAAAAAAAGCCAAAAAGCCCTTCCCAAACCAGACTTTTTAGCAGAGGCTAAAATAGCCAAAAAAGCCAAAATGCCAAAAAGCCAACCCACTTCCCAAACCAACCCTTAGTCAGTCTTACATCTTTCATCCTTTAACATTTTCATGTACACCCAATTTTTAATGATTTTGGCATCATGGCTCTCTCACAAGTTAGGCTAATCTGCACAAAAGTCTAAATTTCATACCCCTTTTTCGTTGAATTACTTCCAAATTTACAGCTAAAAAAAATAAGGGCAACAATCATGCAAAAGACTTGTTTTATTCCCAAAATTGTGCCTTACATACAACTTTCTACAGAAATTACATGATCAAGAAACAACAAAAACAACAACAACAAAAATTTTATTTACAAACAAAATGCAAAATTTCACATCAATCATTCATCCTCGCTCGAGGCAAGGTCTTCTTCGTCAACCCCTTCATCTAGGGGGGTCTAGGCCACATCGTCTTCGTCTATTCTAACATTGCTGAAGTCCAAGTCTAGGAACAGCTCTTCTGCTTTACGTTTAAACATCTTCTAGCCGCTGTCCCAGAACTCAGCCATCTCATGTTTGTAGAAGTCCGACCGCTGGAAGCTCTGAATCACTTCCTCTTCGCTCCTACTTCCAACGGTCGCTCCCGACAGGCCAGCCCCCCTATCCCCCTCTCTCGCCAAGCTGCTGGTGATTACGGCATCAATAGCCATCTGGAACTCGACGGACCCCTTGAACTGCTCTATTGCTGTAACACATAGGTCGGGGCACGCCGCCCTCTCAGACGCCAACTTGGTCTTCACCTCTTCCAAGGCTTTCTCTAGCGCTGCTTTCTCAGCCACCGACTTAGCCCTCTCGTCCGCCAACGCGCGCTCCAACTCAGCGATCTTCAAATCTGCTTCTTCATTTTCCTTGATCGACTGAGCGCGCAAGTCTTCATTACCGACCATGGCCTCGTCCCACCTTTCGTTGGCGACGGTGCAGGCTTTCTGGGCCTCTTCCAGCTTCTTCTGCTCACCAGCCAGTTGGAACTCGAGCGACACCACCTTGCGGCGTTCCGTCTCCAGCTCTAACTTGGTCACGAGCAGCTCAGCATTGGCACGATCGGCTGAATAGCCCTACATCATCGCCAACACTTCCATCTTCTTGGCGTTTTGGGCATACTCCAGCCCCCTCACGTACGCGCTCCGCTCGGCCTTCCTCCAGCCCCCGGTCTCCCTCCTTACACTTTCAAGCTGGGCCTTCACCTCCTCCAACTTTGCCTTCAGTGGCTCAACTTCGCCTTTTGCGAACGCCGCTTTCTTCAGTAAGGCTCCTGCCAAGGCCATCGCCTCCATCTGGGCCGAGCACAACCCCCTTAACAGTTCGACTTCTGTGAAACTTGCCAGCGAACGCACTACCGCGTTCTCCACTACACCCAAGAGCCGATCGGCAGCAGTCCTGGCTTCGCTTCCTTCTCCCTCCAGTTGCCCGGACACTGCTGGAGCATGGTAAATGGCGGTCTTCAACCTGGCCCTCTCTCATTCTCCTTGGGGCGCAGGACCCCCCTTGGGCTGTTGCTCTGCCCTCTGCTCAGGGCCAGTCGTCCGACCTTCCACTTGTGTTTCGGGATCCATGGTATTCCCTACCCCACCCCTTGTCTCCTCAAGCTCCACCTCTAGGGCGACCTCCGCCACCCCCTCCTTCATCTTCTTCAACACTGGCCCCTCTTCACCCTTGTCCACCCTCTTCTTCTTCTTCTTCCTCTTCAACACAGCTTCCACCTCCCTGTTGCTTCTTTCCTTCAATGGATCCACTGGGGGCGGTCGTGGCTCAAAATCACCCAAGTCCTTTTCCCCCAGCGGCTTAGGGCGCGGTCGGATTCTTCCCTCGCGATCGGCTTTGGCGGACGGTCTACCTGTGACTCTTTGTATTTATTAGCCTTGGCAAAACTCGCCCTATCCTCCGTCTCCTGCGCCCTCCTCCTCGCCTCTAGTTCTGCCGGCGCAAAATCTCCACCGGTCGGCTGAGGGCCCAGCCTTGCGGCAAACAAGGCTGAGGGCTGAACGAGGTCGTCCCACTCTGCGCCCTCCTTCTCTCTCCATGCCTTTACCTTCTTCACTCTCTCCTCTGCCGCTGCCCCGAACCTTGGCTCCACCGACTTGGTTAGCACTCTTCACACGGTGCGCACTCCTACTCCCCCTTTGGCGGACACATAGAACCACCGCGACCTCCACCCCTTAATTGACGACGGCAACCCCGCCACCAAACCCTTCCCTGCCGCCGCTTGTAAAGTGACCCAAGTCTCTTGCTGGCCCGAAGCCTTGTAGCATGCAAAAAACTCGTCCACCGTCATTGCAGCCCCCTCGTTCACCCGCGGCCACGCGCTTGCACAAGCCAATAAGATCTTCCACGCATTGGGCATCAATTGGCCCAGAGCCACCTCCAACTGATCCAACACGTCCACTACTATCCGGGGGAGTGGCAACCTCAAACCCCCCTTTAACGCCTCCTCATAGAGGGCAAATTCCCCCGGACAAGCATCGGATGCCCTCTCCTTTGATGTCGGCAGTTTTAACTCTATTTCCGCAGGAATTTGATATTTCTCGCGCTTACCCTCCAACTCCTCTACAGTAAAGGTCGACTTATCGGCCTTCGTGTGCCAGTGATCTAGCTCAACCTGACTGATTGGCTTCGCAGCCGCTATCAGCGTGGACGAGCGAGGTCGTCTTGCCGATCCCCCCTCACTCCCTACTCGCTTCTCCGTCCTGTATTGCTCCGCCAGGTCCACTGCGTCGTCGTCCCCCAAGGCATCTAGTCTTACATTGGACACTTCCTCTCGAGCCATCTCTCTGGTATGCCTGCGTATAGCTTCAGATGCTGGTGCAAGGTAGTTCACAAAATGTTGCAAAGGTGTATCACTCAACACAAAGGAGTTTACTCTTGGAATGTTTTGGTTCTTTGCAAAAAGGTAGGTAAAGCGGATAATACCAAAAGCCTAAGGCTTTCCTGTATTCCAAGGGTCACGATTAAATTTTGCCAGCTTGAAAATTTTCAAAAAAATCCGCCAAAACCGCCTTTTCAACACCCTATGTTAACCTACCCTTTCGTTTCTTGCCCAACGCCTAACCTCCCCCATCGCGGGATTAGGCCACGTGTACGACCACGATCCACTGCCCCCTTCCCCTACCCTGTCTTTTCCACTTCAAATCACCACGTGCCCTGTCACTCCTCGAGCCCTGCACACCGTCACTTGCCCCTGCACTCATGATCGGTCCTTCCACTCGGTCACCCTTCGCGGTCGGCCCTCCTCATGGTCGGTCCTCCTCATGGTCGGTCCTCTCATGGTCGTCCTCCTCATGGTCGGTCCTCCACCCAGTCACCCTTCGCGGTTGGCCCTCCTCATGGTCGGTCCCTCCACTCGGTCACCCTTCGCGGTCGGCCCTCCTCATGGTCTTCCCCTCCACTCGGTCACCCTTCACGGTCGCCCCTCCTCAGGGTCGGTCCCTCCGCTCGGCCACCCATTGCCGTCGGCCCACCTCTCGGTCGGTCTTCGCCTCGCCGGTCTTTCACAACCATCGCTTTCTTCATTATTCCCTTCGTTGGACTAAAGCTGCACTTGGGAATGGGGGACTACTGACATGGGTAAGCCCATAAAGGTTATAACCCACCATTTAGGGCCCAACACATAATTCAACTACTAAAACCCAACGTTGCTGGAACTCAACATGACATTAAGAACCAATGACATCTAAACACGTGGCAAGAAAAGGACAAGCCACATATGCAGACAAAGATCCTGCAAAGTTATTGCACTGCACATCAGCCATTAATGAAGCCCCTTACAGCATTTATTACGATAACCCCTCCCCGTCGAGACAAAACGGCCTCACCATGAACAAGGCAAGCTAGAGCATAGACTTTCGGCCTAGATGACAGGTCGGAAGGGACAACGAAATGATTACCAAATGATATAAGCAGACGTCGAAGACAAGAAGAAGGTTAAGCTTTTTATCTCTAATCTATCTCTACATTTCATCTCTCTTTCTAACTTCCTTGTCGGAGGTTCGCTGGGGAACTCCCCGTTCCCCGTTGAACTCTTGTGCAGGTTCCTCTGTGAGCTTGGTACCTCGGATACTGGTTTGGGAAGCGTAGATCAGTCCGACCCGTTCCATTTAGAACACGCTGTATCATCAGTTTGGGATCTTTGAAAAAAGATAAAAAGACAAAAAGTTACTAAAAACGTTTAAAAGTTATTACTATTCATCAAAAAAAATTATAAAAAAATCATTTTATACAAAAAAGGTACAAATCACGTTGACGTGAGTTGCCTTTTGTTGACTTTGGTAAGAACAAATTACACAGGTAAAGGCAAGCTTAAGGACGGTGTTGTTCGGCTCGTGGGGGCCATCACGGGTCCCTTTTTTATAATCCGAACCATTCAATATGTAGAACTCGTCGAGTACTATATGCCTACAAAAAATCACGTTGATCGGATACTGCTAACTACATGATTAAATCAGTTTTGTATAAAAAAAATAGATGAAATTGTAGTTAACGGTTGACAAAAAACTAATCCGATCAAATAGTTAACGATATCCGATCAACGTAATTTTTTACAAATTTATAGTATTCGATGAATTCTACAAATTGAACGGTTCCGATTACCAAAACGAGATCCGTGGTGGGCCCCACGGGCCGAACATCACTGTCCAATTCAATGTCCGAAAAGGAAGCAAGCATATCCTATATGCTAGTCTGCCACGGCTCTGCCCCAGCGTACGGCCTATTTCTCTCTCGTTTCTCCTTTACACTAAATTATACAATTTTTTAATACAAATTTTTTCATAAAAAGTTAAAAAAAAATTTCAAACAACCATCTTTTTTTCTTCAATTTTTTAATTTAAAAATTCAAAAAGTACAGTTATTTAAGACATTCCATATAACCATTTAAGAAAATGCTAGAATTTTCAACACTGGCATTTTGATTGATATTGATATTTACTTTGCTAGATTTAAAGAGAATTTAATGGATTTGTGAAAGGAATGATCTCAGACAATTCTGACGTCTCATTCCTATTTTGAGAATGACTTTACTTTTGAAGTTGCTACCTAGGTAAATGGTTTAGCAAAAAAATTTTAACGACCCTAATTTCAAAAATATCTTATTACATTGTAAAGGATACGATTTGTTGTTTTATAAAAAAATAAGGAAAATTATTAAAAATAAAAATAAAAATTTAGAGTTTGACTCTTATAACAAAATAAATTCGAAAATTTTAATTTTATCAATTTAAGTTCTAAATTTTTAATTTGTTTTCAGTCCTAACTATTTGCCTATTTTTTATTCAGTAAAATCGACTAAAAAAAAAAAAAAGAGTATTCCAACCATTAAACTCAGTAAAAAGGAATATTTTAGACATTATAAGTAGGGCTGCAAACGAGCCGAGCTTTAATATATTTGGGCTTGTTTATTAAGATTTTAATGAATTCGAACTTGAACTCAATAAAAATTTGACAAACCGAACTCGAGCTTATTCACGAGTCTTTACGAACCGAAAAATTTATAAATTATACTTACGTATGAGACTAAAGTTATAATTAAAATTTTGATTATACAATTATATATACAATATATATAAGCATTCTATTAAAAAAAAAAAAAAAAGTCAATATTTTATCAAAATAATAATATCTACTACCACTATTATATAAATATACTATTTATAGCTAACTATTATTTACATTTATATATTTTTATGTATAAATAACATATTTATCTTATTTTTTATATATATTTTTACATTATTTAATATATAAATAATAAATATTAAACGAGCTAACTAACGAGTCAAGTTTACGAGCCGAGTTTTATAATGTTTGGACTTGTTTATTAAAAATTTATCGAGCTAAAAAAATTTAATGAACCGAGTGCGAAAAACTCTTACCGAGTCGACCTCGAACCTGTTCACGAACGGCTCTATTCATTTGCAATCCTAATTATAAGTACACCTACAGTGATTTTAATGACTAATATATTATTTTTTTGTTAATTTTTCTTAACAAAAATAAATTTATGGTTTAAATTGAAAATAAATCAAAAGATTCAAGTATAAATTGATAAAATAAAAAATTTCTCATTTATTTTGCTACAATGATCAAACTCTAGTGTTTTTTTTTTTTTTGTAATTAAAAATTTGTATGAATTTTTTTTATTTTTCAGATCTATCTACAAGAAAAAAATTAAAATTATTATTTTTTAATTTATAAAAAAATCACTAAAGACAAAAAAATAAATAAAACAGAGTATGGTTTTTAATTTTTTTATAGGATTTTTTAAAAAATTATAATTTTTTTAAAACTTTTCAGGCATGTCTAATCTTATATGACTTAAAAATGAAAAATCCTTTGATTTTTTTTTAAAAGAAGTTTACTAAAACAAAAACTCGTAAGAATATTACTAAAAGGTGATGTCAAACCACTCATATTTTGATTGTGTAATATAATACTTTTGGAAAAAATTTATTTTACCTCCCTGTAATATGTCTTGATAGCATTTTATCCCTCTATTTTTTTTTAAAATAGCCGTATATCCCCCATGTGATTTTGAAAAAATTCAACCATTAACACCGTTAATTATAGATGTGAAATGATTATAATACCCTCAAACCCTATATTTTTTGTTATTTTCTTTTTCTCTCATCTCTCATACACATAATTTATAATGTCCAATATTAATTCAATTAAATGACAATTAATTATAAATTCTTAATTATTTATTGTAATTCTTAAATTTTTATTCTAATTTTAATTTAATTATATTTTAGATCACAATTAATTCTAAATATTTAGCTATTTATTGTATTACTAACTTTTAATCTAATTTTAATTTAATTATATTTTAGATCACAATTAATCCTAAATTCTTGATTATTTATTATAACTTCTAGCATGTTAATCTAATTTTAATTTAATCACATTTTAGATCAATTCTTAATTATTGTTTATTTTATATTTTATTCAATTGTATTTTAGATTAATTCTTAATTATATTTTATTTAACATATTAATCTAATTTAAATTTGGAGAAAATAGGGGTAAAATTGTCATTTTGTTGTATTAATTTCATTCTAATTTTTCATAAAGCAAAACCCATTTGAAAAAAATAGTATGTGTAAAATACCTTCTGTTAATTTGAAAGAAAAAATTAACAATAGTACTTTAATCTAAAATCACATACGGACTATGTAAGTGTCTGACTATATTTGAATGATAATGGATAAAGCATTCCATCCTCATAATATAAGGGAGTAAAATGATATTTTTAATGTACAATTTTATAATAATATGAAAATAAAAACAAAACTCCACTTTTTGTTGCGAAATCAACCTATATGTCTGCATGTGTGCCTCAAAGAGTAAAAAAACAATAGGATATCTCCAAATCTGTCCACCTGGCTTCACGTGGGAAGCACGTGAGATAGTGGGGACATTGACACCGTGTCAACATGCACTTCTTCTTATTGACTTTGTCCATGTCAATCTACACATACGTGTGCTAACTTATCCCGCGTCCCCAAGATTCCCTGGTGGGGGAGAGAGAGAAAGTAGGAAAAGCCTATACAACCTAACATAGATTCTCAACCTTTTAACAGGAACACACCCCCTGGGCATTCCTTGTATCCTATTTTTTAACCAAAGGGGACCCATATCTGTATTCTATACCAAAATTGTATCCAATTTTTTAACCAAAGGGGACCTACAATATCTGTATTCTATACCAAAAGGCAAACATGCATAAGTATGTAAATACAAAAATGGTAGTAGCACAAAATTAAGAAATGGTTTGAAAAGTGATAAATTAGTATATTTTTTAATTTTTTTTATGAATAAATATAAAATATGAGTGGAATTTAAAATAACGTGATAGAAAGATGATATAACTCAAATCAGATGATTGTGATCTAAATAAGATAATGTATTAAAATAAAATGTGTTATGTTAGCACATGCCAAACAAAATTTAAAACCCATAAATTATATATTATGTGATTGAAATTTATTTGAATTAAGTGTTATGTAGGTCATTCTTAAATTGAATTTAAATCATAGTACACTTTTTATTAAAAAAAATATATAGGATAAATTACTGATCATTCTTAACATTTTAAGAAAATATAATAAGTCATATAAATTTTGAATAATTGCATCTGATTTTTTTATAATTTTAATTCATATAACATTTAATTCAATTTTCATCAAAATTCGTTAGTCATATGAATAAAAAAAATAATATTATCTTTTTTTTTATATTGAATTACTATTTTCCCTTATATATTTTTGCGCCTTCATACATCTTCATCAGTTTTAGTTTCTTTAACCGTACTAAAAAAGAAGTTAGTGTAACTATATAAAATCTGTAGGCCTTATTGTATTTTTCTTAAATCTTGAAGAAGATCAATATAATTTATTAGGGGTGTTCAGCGAATATTTTGATCCATCCAAACTGACCAAACTGAACCGATCCGTTATATTGTGGACAAATGCGTGATGACAAGCAGACAGTTGCGGATTAATTTTTTCCAATCCACCTAGTTTTGGACGGATGACGGATCTGAGATTCTTTTGACTGCAACTGAACTGCCAAACCGCGAGTACCTCCAGTAATTTGTAAGACTTTGTGTTTTCAATTTGTTTAGATATTTTGTTTGTGTTTTCAATTGAAAAAGAGTTTAAATATTCTGTTGTATTTTCAATTTGAAAATCCTTTTATCAAATGATAAGTGTTGATATTTGGTATTTTTGTGTGGAAAATATAAGGTTTAATTTTGTCATTTTTTTAAAAAAAATCAAATTAAATAGTTTTTGAATAATAAAAAAAAATAATAAAATAGTTTTGATAATGCATGATTTTCTTATATGTATTTATTATTGATATTTAATAATTTATTTGATAATCTTTAGGTTATATTGAGTTAGATTGTTATCCAAAAAAAAATGTTGATAAATTATTATATTATGTTCAAAATTTATAAAAGTTTAAACCGCAAACCGATTCACATCTATCCGCTCAATCCGCATCTGTCGATTCGGCAGACAGATGCGATTGATTTTTTCTAATCCACCAATCTGACGAACGGATGACAATTGAAAATTTCCTAACTACAATCAAACCGCGAACACCCAAAATTATATATCTAAAATATTATATTTTAATTTGGTACAGGTAAGCTATTAATGTAAATATCATCACTCTCATTCCTTAAGTGAAAGTATTTTGCTCTTGTTTTATATGTCGCCCATGACACCCTATATATACCCCTCCCACACTGCCTCATCTTTCACCAACCAACCCACACATATCCAAGAGAAGAGCCATTCCTTTCTTTCTTTCTCTTCCAATTCCCCAAACCACACCACCCAGAGCATACCAAGAAAAACAAACTAACAAACTTAGTAACTCCAAACTAAAATTTCCAACCAAGAAAAGACCCAATATTAAATTTTTTTTTCCTTAAAAAAAGAAAAGAAAATGTCAGGTGTATGGGTGTTCGAAAACAATGGAGTGATTCGGCTTGTGGAGAATCCGTCAGCGGCTCAGCAGCAGGAGGGAAGGCAAGGCAACTCGTCCGGGAGGAGAGCAGCGTTGGTGTACTTGTCAAGTGGGCAAGTGGTTTCATCATACACATCGCTGGAGCGAATCCTAACCTCCTTGGGTTGGGAAAGGTACTATGGAGGTGGCCCAGACCTCTTCCAATTCCACAAGCAATATGGCAATGATCTAATCTCACTTCCTAGGGACTTTTCCAGGTTCAGTTCAGTTCACATGTATGACATTGTCATCAAAAATCCCAACGTCTTCCACGTCCGAGAGATATGAATCCAAACCTCACACTTTAACAGGAGTCTCTCTCTCTCTCTCTCTCTCTCTCTCTCTCTCAGTTCGTGTATTGAATCGTCCTTAATTATATGTCTGTGTTGTTTGTTTGTTTGTTTGTTTCCGACTCCTGTGTTTCGATCCCTCCCTTCCCAATGTTTTTTCCTTCTTCTCTAGTCTTCTTTCTTGTCTTGTAATATATATTCAACAAATAACTGTATGAGTTGCTGGTGTGAGTATCTATCAGTCAGTGTGTGTGTATCAGTGTGTATGAGTGTCTGTGTGTAAGCTACATATAGTCATCCTTTGTAAACTCCTCAACACGGCTTTGCTGCTTGGAATATATATATGATGCCATGAAGTTTCCTGTTACTATTGCTATCATGAAAATATCTACAAATTTTTTATTCAAATGTTGCGGCATCTTTATAATACTCAAAAATAAGAATTATGATATACAAGAAGTTACACGTTTGCTAACTAAAATTTTAGACTTACTTTATAAATTCAATGATATATAAATGAGATGATTGATTGACAATTAAAGAATATATGAAAAAATAAATAAATAAATAACACATGAAAGTGATTGGTTGATTGATCATTGGACTTGAAAAGTGTTGGAAACCATATGTTGAAAACCATGTGGTACACCATGTTGTACACATGGTGTGGCCTAACCTTAAAGGTCGTATGGTATACATGGTCCATCCATACATGGCCTAACCATGAGGGACACATAGTCTGGACATGTGGTACATGTGGTACACATGGTGCAACCTAACCATGAGGTACACATATATTGGGGCTCATGCTCAGCATTGTGTAGACACACCAAAAACAATAAGTTCACTCTCTACTCATCTATCTTGAGGCTACCATCTTGAAAACTTAGAATTTGGAGTGTGGATAGATATTACAAAACTCTAGTAGCTTCTCAATTGATGAAGGGATTTTCTAGACGAGACTCATAATTCAAACATCCAATCCAAATCGTTTCCGCATCAGGTAATATAATTACTCGTATATTTTTCCTTCATTGGTATCAAAGCTATATTGCTTATTTTCACCTCATATGATTTGCATGTCATCAATTTGCTTTATTCATGTTTAATTCAATGTTATTAAATATCATGGCATGTTGAGAAGAGCTTTTCAAAAACTCCATAAGTGCAGATTTTTTATCTCAAAATTCTGTGTCAAAATTTTCATTTATTGTAACTAAAATTTACATATTTTGAAAGAACTCTTTGTGAGCTTTCCATCCATATAAAATGGGCTTTAATCGGACTTATATAAAAAAAGTTATGATTTTTCAAAAAAATTTGGTCCAAATCCTTGTTTTCGGAGGAAATTTTGGAAAGTTGTTTTTCCGTGTCATATTTATTATTGTGTATAATTTGATGACTCATTTTAGTATTGTGACTTTGTTTATTATCCCTCTTCAATCACTACTTTGCCTAAAGCAAAGAAAAGCTGAGGGGATGTTTTATCTCTGTATTACTTATGAGATCTTATGTTAATATCTCTTAGGATCTGTCAAAAAGATAGTTCTACTATCTAAGGTGGTTAGACTTAACCTTCCTGAGATCTTACTTGGTTATTAACTAAAAGGACTATGTAGTAACATTACCTTGATTTCAATTTTTTTTAGAGTAGAATTTGGGGCGTCACATTATGTATAGTTTTATGTTGTGGATTTAAGATATGGTTTTGCCTCTTATATAATTTTATTCAAAATTTAGTTAGGCACTACATTTTAACTCATATAGAGGGAGATGATTATGAGCTTAGCGAAATTTTTGATTTCTCTATGTAAGTGGAAATATTGTATGCCAATTGTGTTTTTGGGAATAAAATTAAAAAATTAAAAAAAAAAAAAAAGGGTGTGCTAATGTCAAACCCTGTGCAATACCATAAGTGAAATGACTTCTAACAATGTTATTGCTAACCTCACCAAGGAGAAAAATTGGATGGGTCCAATTATGATATGTGGCCTAAAAAAATTCAATACTTGCTTAATGAACAATAAATCCTAGATACTTTGATCACCCTTATGATCTGTCCTAAAGAAAGGACCGCTGCCCAATATTGCTGTGACATGGAAAACTATGATAAATGAGTCAGAAGAGATTGGTGCGCGCTATATTATTCTTAGCAACATGCACAATGATCTTATTGGGGAGTTTGAGGAAAGCCTCACTGCTCATGATATGTGGAATCAATTGAAAATTACATATGGAACCATATCTGCAAATAGGTTGCGTGCTCTAATTTTAAAATTTAAGCAATATGCTATGGATCCAAAACACTCAATGGTTGACCATCTCAAAGCTATGTCCGCCATGATACGTGATTTGAATGTTGTTGGCAATATTCTTACTAATGAGCAGCAGGTTACAGCTGTGATACGTTCTTTACCCGATTCATGGGGGCAAATGAAACTTATGCTTACACACAATGAGAATATCAAGAATTTTGCTAATATTTCTCACCACCTTGAGCTTGAAGCGGAGCTCTTGAGATCGAACCGCAATATTGTCCTTGTCACTCAAGATGGACAGCTAAAAGCCTAAGCGTAACAAACAAGGAAGACATGGTAGTGCAGCTGGTAACCTTGGTCCTAAGCAAGGTAAAGTGATGAAGCGCCGTTAAGGCATGTGCTTTGAAAACAAAGATAAAACCAAAGTCAAGTATGATAACTGTGGGAAGCTAAGTCATTTTTCTTGGGAATGCCCTGATGCAAA
This sequence comes from Camellia japonica, assembly GCA_030407325.1. Taxonomy (NCBI): domain Eukaryota; kingdom Viridiplantae; phylum Streptophyta; class Magnoliopsida; order Ericales; family Theaceae; genus Camellia; species Camellia japonica. The sequence goes on along the minus strand of JAPPVO010001262.1, from coordinate 4,845 downwards.
AAAGGTAGACTTTTTCCTTAACTCTTTCAATACGTGTGTTTGTTCACATGTATGTGTTGCTAATTCTCTCCATGGTTGGATTGTAGACTCATGAGCAACTCGTCACATAACCAGAGAAAGAGTTGGGTTTGTGGATTACAAAAAGATACCTGTTGGCAGGTAGTATGTTACCTTGGTTAATAGAACTAGTGAGGATGTCCTTGGAGTTGGTTTTTATCAACTCAAGACGCGTCTGGGGCGCACCTTACTCCTCTGTGATGTTCTTTATGCACCTAGTGTCCAATGTAGTCTTTTATCAGTTATTTCTTTGTTAAGACTTGGTTTCAGTTTTCATTTTGATGGCAATCAGTTAGATTTCTATGTAAATAAAGTCTTGTATGGACATGGTTTTCTTTCCAATTGTTTCTTTATGCTAGATTTGAATTTTTTTTTTTTTTCCCCTTCATGTTCTTATGTGTCTTGTGATGATAACTCATTAAATTCTGTTAATTGGCATGCTAGACTTTGGTCACATAGGCAAACATAGAATGACTAGACTAGCTAAAAAAGACTTGTTGGGGCATCTTGCTAATGTAAGTCTGGTTGTGAATGAACCTTATTTGACAGGAAAAGCATGTAAGAAGCCTTTTGGAAAGGCACCTAGGGCTTTATATCCTCTAAAGTTAGTTCACTCTGACATTTGAGGACCTATGAATGTAAAGGCACGCCATGGTGCTTCTTATTTCCTTACATTTATTGATGATTACTCACAATTCAATTATGCCTATTTGATCTCACATCGCTTTGAGGCATTGGATTGCTTCAAGCACTTTGTTGTACTGGTTAACAATCAAACAGACAGGAAATTGAAAACCCTTCGAACAGATCGAGGGCGTGAGTATTTATCACATTAGTTTTAGGGACTGTGTAAGGAAAATAGAATACGCAGGCAATTAACGATTCCAAGGACTCCGCAACAAAATAGTGTAACAAAGAGACAGAGGCGCACTTTACTTGAAATGGTTAGATCGATGATAGCGCAAGCCAACCTCCCTATATCTTTTTGGGGGGATGCTTTTTTGACTACTGCCTACATTCTTAACCGTGTGCCTTCAAAGTCAGTTCCAACAACTCCATATGAATTATGGAAAAACGCAAAACCAGATTTGGCACATTTGCGGCCTTGGGGTTGTGCAGGATTTGTTCACAATACTTCTCATAGGCATGGGAAGTTAGGTCTTAGAGCAAATAAACGAGTGTTTGTTAGATACTCAGAACGCTCAAAGGGTTATGTGATGTATGGTGAACACCCTAATAGTGGAATGACTGAAAATGAGTCGCAAGATGTCAATTTCATAGAGAATGAATTTCCTAGTATTGGTGAAATAAAGAAAGATCTTGCACTATTTGAGTTGCAAGATTCTGAGGAAAGCACACAGTTTTTTAACGATGATGGAGAATTAGAGACTTATCCTGAAATCGCAAAAGATAGTGTAACAATCCCGACCTATGATTAGCTAATAAACCTTACTTAAGAATGCTTAATTCGTAATTAAGATTAAATTATAAGTTAATTGCATGTGCTATGTGTTAATTGTGTTTATATCTGTCTATGGTAGGAATATATGTCTGTATTTCTATTTCGGTATGCGAATTGAAGCCTTATCGACATATGATCACGAAATTGCCTAGGTTAATGTGTAATTTGGAATTTTTGGAATATTATGATAGGTTTAATTAAAAATCTGATTCGGAACCAATAATTAGAATAAAATAATCATAATTAAACATCCTAATCCAAACTTAATTCAACTCCATTAACCAAGCCTATATAAGGCTAGGAAGACTTCTAGAACACACTTTACACACACCTCCTTCATCTATTTTGAGCTTATAAATGTGAGAGAGAGGAAGAACTAGAGTGAGAAGAGAATTCCAGAAGACAAGAGAGCAAAAAGCTTGAATTGAGAAGAAATTTGAAGTATTTGACTTAAAAGCTCAAACAACTAAGCATCTAGAACACAATTGAACACCTAAGGTAAGAATTCAAGCTTTTAGTTATGTAACTGAGTCAACTAATGCATGGATTCAAGAGAATTTAGAGGTTAAAGACATGAAATGAACTAAGGAAGTAGGAAATAAGAGTATTCCATGCATGCATGTGCATTTCATGAAGTTTTGAAGTTGTTTTCAACATAATTCCCATATGCATGTTCTTATCTTGGTTTTGTTAAAAGAATTCAACATGTTTTTGAGCTAAATGACTCATTTGATCATGTTTTGGAAGGTTGAAGTTCATATCAACTCATGCGTGTTGTGTTTTCAAAGTTTCAAGTTGGATTTTGAACAATTGGCATGCTTTTGGGCCTTGATTTTGCAAAATGATTTGTAATTCTTGAAGTTCTATAATTTTCTACGTGTTTTCTTAAGTTTTGGTCGAAAAGAATGTGTTTTGTAGCATTGGAATTGAGTTTTGGAGCTTAGAGAGCAATCTGGAAATTCCAGAATTCACACTCTTCACTCAAGCAAAGAAAATTGCGCTCGAGCAAATAATGCAAGCTCCTAGAAGTTTTGCAGAGTTGAGGAATTGGCTCGAGCGATCGAAATTGCGCTCGAGTGACCACCCTTTATTTTGAACCTTGGCTCGAGCGTAAAATTCAAGCTCCCAATACTTTTGCAGACTCAAACGACAGAATCTGCGCTCTAGCGACCACCCCTTGGTTTTCAAACTTGGCTCGAGCACCCAAGATCTTAGCTCAAGTGTAAAATAAGAGCTCCCAAAAGTTTTGCAGACCAAGGAGTCCGCTTGAGCAAAAAAAGTTGTGCTCGAGCGAACTGTCATATTTTTGAAGATTTGACTAAGTGTTTCAAATTACATTTTGGCATTCTCATTGCATCCTGAGCATTCTTAAGCCTTAATTAAGACATAATAATGAGGATAAGGATTAGAAACAAACCAAGATAGAAAAGAAATAAGTTATATATTTTTTGAGCGTGTGTTTCAATGTGTATCCGTTATATGTTTGTGTAGGTCATGCGCCATAGACTGTCTACTCTATCTATTCTGTTACTGGAGCTATCTGTGAGTAATAACTCTGTAAAGTTATGTTCATCTTTAAGTATTTTCTAAATGATATGATATGATCAGTTTTTTGAAATGCTATATTCTATATGAATGAATGATTGTCCGAATTTCTTAAATGTATTCGTGGCATCCTTAGCATCATGTGACATCTATTATCTATTACCTGGTACCAGAGGTTCCATCATAGATCTGGTTAAGCAAAACCATTATCTGCTCTGTATCTAACCGTCCCATGTGGTCATGGGTCATCTGTACGTCCTATATAATTATGGTTCATCTGTTTTGTTAGTGCTAATAGATGTACCACGTATGACTATCTGTGAATTCTGAATATGAATATGAATCTGTTTCTGACTCTGAACATTGATTTTTGAATCTGTTACGAACATCATTTATTAAAATCTTTACTATATTATTATTCACTAGGCTCCAGCTCACTGTATTATTTATATATGTAGGTGATCATGCATGTGACTAGGCTCAGTAATGATTGCCTGGAGATTTGTTCTGTCAGCTAACCATTATGGAGGTTCTCGTTTTGAGAAGTGGTCAAGTTTTGTGAACTATGTTTAAGACCTTTGTTTCTTTTGTTTAAGTCTGAACAAGTTTTTGTACGTTCTGTATATGTGGGTAACATATGACTAATGTAAACATGACGTCACATATATGTATATAAGTTTTAAATTTTATGTCACATATACGTCTGCACAGCTCTATGGATATTATATTTTGATATTATTTCTGCTAACCCCTTAATTTTACTAATCTGTTCAAAGTCCTTTGGTAATCCCAGGATTACTGGCTAGTTACGATGCTAAACCTATAGGGGCAGGTTTGGGTCGTGACAGATAGTGGGAGTGTTCCACTAGAAAATTACTCACTAGGATCCCAGTTACGTAGAAGTGAATCTGGAACCATTCCTCGTCGTCATTATGAGATTGAAGGGGACTTTTTCATGTATATTCCGTTGGATCTTGATGAGCCTGTTTTCTATGAGGAAGCATTAGTTTCACCTAATACTAATGAGTAGATAGCTACTATGAAGGATAAAATGGGTTCTATGGCTCGTAACCAAGTTTGGGAGTTGGTTGACCTTCTACCTGGACGCAAGACCATTGGTAACAAATGGCTCTAAAAAATTAAGCCCAAGGCTGATAGGTCAGTCGATAAGTACAAAGCTCATCTCATGGCGAAGGGCTATACCCAAATAAAGGGCGTAGATTATGATGAGACATTTTCCCCGGTGGGGAGATTTACCTCTATTCACCTAATTCTAGCTATTGTCGTGCATTTGGAACTTTTCCAAATTGATGTTAACATTGCATTTCTCAATGGAGAACTAGATGGGGAGATCTATATAGATCAACCAATAGGCTTTAAGGTCAATGGACAAAAGTGCAAAGTATGTCGCCTCAAACGTTCCATTTATGGCTTAAAGCAATCATCTAAACAATGGTACTTTAGATTCTATAAAGCCATCATTTCAACTATGTTTGAGATGATGGATAAAGACCATTATGTGCATGTCAAGCGATTAGGAAAGAGTTTCCTTATTCTATCGCTGTATGTTGACAACATTTTGTTAGCTAGAAATAATATAGAGATGATTGTCACCACTCAAAAATGGTTATCTTCTACTTTTGAAATGAAGGACACGGGAGAGACAAATTATGTGCTCGAAGTTAAGATCTTGAAAGATCACTCTAAGAGGTTTCTTGATTTGTTTCAAGAGACTTACATTAAGAGAATCTTAGAACAGTTTCTTATGCACTATTCCAAAC
>JAPPVO010001260.1:0-41577 GCA_030407325.1 Camellia japonica | reverse complement strand
AATCCTTAACAAAGTATATACATTTTATACAAGTCTCAAGAGATGAATGCACATGCCATGTCTTGCCTTTTTAAAAATAAAACACATCTTCATCTTTTGAAAACCATCATGCTCAATGATGTTATGCAACTTCAACTGTTCAAAATTTATCAATTTAATTAAAGGGGGTGGCAAATACAACTCTGGTAATCCCTAGGTCGGTGTCTGCAAGTAGACTATACGAGTACTACCAATTGTCATTTTTATCGGTATTAATCGGAAGGCTCGACACCTATCCGCGCGACTTTCTGGTCTTTCACCAAGGACACTCAGGCCAACTTAAACAATTTCATCTACACCACCTATCAAGACTTACCACCGTATTTACCCCAAAACTATTTCATGAAAACCCATTTCCCAACATTCTTTTCTCAATGCAAATTTCCAAAGCTTAACATAGTCCAATGAATTGAAATGCCAATGTATGCTTAATAATGCAATGCAACATTACTTCCACATTCAATTGTTCTACACAATATACCATTGTGATCAAAATTCCCAATCCTCTTTTCAACACAATTCCACAAGATGATACATATATATATATATATATATATATATATACTTTTATGTCCAATTCATTCAAGAGAATAACGTAATTCCCACATTTCGAGCAATCTCAACAATTTAGTCAATTCAAGACTAAATCAACATTTTGACAACAATTTCAAAATAAAACAACATTTCTCATTTTTTTCACAAAATTCGTCATTTATATATAAATAAATAATTTTCAAAACATCCATTTATTTTGGTACACAAAATAAATATGACAACATCTTCCAAGGATTTTCAACATCTTTCAAAGAAAAGACCCAATTTCTAGGTTTTCTCACCAAAACCATTCATCTCCAAGATATTTAGAAGAATCTCCCCAAAATCATCTTTCTTCAATCAATATGGTTCAAAACCTTCAATTTCTATTTTAAAAGGAAAAGAAATTAAACACTCTTTCAAAATCACTCATCTTTTTGAAATCAACAATCAATTTCTCAAAGCTAATCAAAGGATGATTTCGAAAATCATCTATATCTTGCAAAAAACATATATATAATTCTAAGAAAATTCCTACCTCAAGTTTTGAAGAAGAAATGAGATGAACCCAGAAAATCACGGTGTCGAAACTCGATCTTCACCGCACACAACGAAGCCCTCGAGATGATAACCAACTTTGGTGAAGAACTTAGGTCTAAATCCAATGGATTTGGAGAAATCAAAGAGAGAAGATGACTTCTAGAGAGAGAAGCTCCCAATTGGAATTCTGGAGAGTTTTAGAGAGAGAAGAGGACTGAAAAAGTGATATGAAATATCAGATTCACGAACTGATATAACATGGTTCGCTCGAGCATGGAATGCCCTGCTCGAGCATCAAATGCACTAACCCAGTACTTTTGCAGATAGGTCAAACTTCTGAAACGAAACATTCTCCGCTCGAGCACATAAACGGCCACTCGAGCGGACAAGCAACTTCGAATGCATTTTGCATTTTTGTTTTGGGGTTGCTGCCCCTCAACCCCGCTAGGCACTGCCCTAGGACCCGCTAAGGGGCGTTGCCCCCTAATCCCCGCGAGCTGACCAGCAGCTCGACCCCCGCCAGGGCGTTGCCCTTGGACTCGCCAAGGGGCGCCGCCCCCTGGACCCCTGTGAGCTGACCGGGCAGCTCGACCCCCGACCGGCCCTGTCGAAGTGGCAAATCATGGAAGAATGATCGAAATCGGGATTGCTACAATTCGGTTGTCTCAAAGCACCCTATGTATTATTTACGTAATATTTTAAATCAATCATGTAGTAAATAATTTTACGAAAGCAATATACTGACTCATCTTTCTTAGATACTTAGGAGACAAAATATGACTAGTTTAGTATATATTGTAATTTTTCAATGGCCGAAGACATTATCATAATACTCTATGAATATCTAATAATTTTTCTAAAAATAGTGGTTAATGAATTATATTCGATCATTGTTACATTTAAATAATGAGGATCACCAAAACTCCATTTTGCATATGTTGTAATTAAAAATTGTGTGGATGGTAGTTACATTTAAATAATAAATTTCATCAATGTTATATGTTGATTTATTATTAAATAATTATATGACGTATTAATAATTGCATGATACTATTAAACTGAATTTTTACTTATGAAGATACCACAAGTTAAAGAAAAGTATTCCATCAGTATTCCAAACCTCAAGTCTGTCTAACGTCGAACTCCTTATCACGCGTTGGTTCATGAAATTTAAATGAAAGGGTTGGGTTGAATTGGTTAAAGAACCACTCAACATGGACCTCCTTATATTACACGTTATTAGTCTATGAAATTAAAATGAAAGGGTTGGACTTAATTGATTAAAGGACCCACCCTCAAGTCAGTCTAATGCGAGCCTCCTTATCACACGTTAGTCCAATGAAATAGTTAGTCTTAATTGATTAAAGGACCACCTTTAAACTTGTCTAACGCTGGTCTTCTTATCACACGTTATTCCATATAATTATTATTCAATCATAAAAGTGTATGGGTCTCAGAATTGAAAATCTCTGCATATTCAAACTACTGATAAATACAATTTATCAATATATATTATGTTCATTAAGATTAATTTTCACACTCAAGATTAGATGAATTCAATCCCACCTCTTAACGAGGGTGGTCTCAATGGCAATTGGCTTTATAGTAAAATCTTGTGATAATTCCTTTTACTTGAGCTTTATAATAGTGCAATTTCAACTATTACAAAACTTAAATGTGCTTAATAAAATTAATATAGTAATTAGGTACTCTAAAACTTTATTCAACATTTTAAAAGTCGCCAAATTTGAATTGTAATCCACACCTATCAATTGTAGACCACCTTGACTACAAGTTGTGATGGTGCCTCACTCTCACATTCATAAACACCATGCATTCTATATCTCAAATTTGTTATTGAAGACTAAGAATTAATTGTACTATTTGTGGAGACCTTGAATTGAGGTCAACAAAAATATCCCATGTTAATAATTCTATAATTTGAAGAGGGGGGGGGGGGGGCCGGGGGCGGCTCAAAAACACAAAAAAACAAAAACAATACCAAACTAGTACCAACATGAGGGAAAAAATAAAATAAAATAGCTCAAATTAAATTTATCATCATTCAATTTTTGCTCAAATTTTGTTATATTTTTTGCATTTCAATTGTCACAATCTTAATCCCATATTTTCAAACAATTTTTTTTTAATATGATCTTTTGGTCAATTTGTTGTGAAATTATATCCAAATTTCATATTAGTACTTGAATTTTCCTAAACTTTGAATCATACAGATATGAGAACCTTTATATTTAATTTAATTACATAGAACTCGAGTTTATTATGCTAATTAAATTTGGTGGTAGATTATTGTGCGAAGAGCCTTGAAAAAACTCAATAAGAATATTGATGTTATGAAAATGGAAAACAAAAACTAATATCACAAAATGTATAGCGATCCCGGTTTTCCCTTCATTGTTTAACAGTATTTCGGACTTAGGTTCCGTGGAGTTGATTGTCGTAGTTGTCTTGTTGTCATCCTTCAATTTCATATACTTGGGTTTTAGGATGTAATGGGCGTGTTTCGAACAGGTTGGTTGAGCTTTAGTCCCATTCCTTGTTGCCCAGATTTTTGGTGGTCCGCTCGAGCGGGTCCTTTTGCGCTCGAGCGGAGTTTACACCCTTTCAGCATTTTGTGACTCTGCAAAACTACTGCAGGGTTGTGTTTCACGCTCGAGCGGAATTCTTTACGCTCGAGGGGGTCGCACTCGAGCGGGTACCTTGGCGCTCGAGCGGTGTTCGATGCCTGTAAAAGTACTGGAGAGTGTAATCTACGCTCGAGTGGCTTTTCTTTCACGCTCGAGCGGGTGTGTTTTGCAGTTGTGTCTTGGCGCTCGAGCGTGAATTTTTGCACTCAAGCGGGTTCAGTTTTTGTGCTTGACGCTCGAGCGTCCTATTCTCCGCTCGAGCGGGTCATACGTATATTAGTAGACAGCAGCGGGTTTACACTTCACTTTTTCATCTCTTTCTTTTTCAAAACCCTAGATCTGAGCTCTCTCTCTCTCTCTCTACACACCTTCTCTCTAGGGTTTCATCTCCTTCTAGTGTGTTTCTACCTTGAGCTCTTTGTAAAAAGGATAGAGGGTGGTGTGAGCTTTGTTTTAATCTGAAAAAATCTTGGATTTGGAGCACTTTGGATTTTGGTCATCTTCTCCTTTGGGCTTCTAATTTCGAGGTAGGGATACCCTACTCCATCTTATGAGTTTTGTCTTTAATTTTGGTCATTTTGATTTGTTGGTGGTATTGGGTAATTTTGAGAAAAGTTGGGGTTGTTTTGTAATTTATAAAAGAAGGGGGTTTTCAAATATTAAAACCCATATGTATGTGAAACATTCAGAAAATGGAATTAATGTTGTATTATAGGTGAAATCAAACCTTAGAGTTGATATTGAGGATTTGGGGAAAATGCCCTAATTATAATAATAAATTAATTTGTATAATTAATTTTGGGGAAATGAAAAATTGAGTTGAGAATAATGAAATTGGGGAATTATGGGATTAAATGGTGTAGTTGGATTAATTTATCACTCACCTATGAAAATGTTGATATTATATCCGTTTGATGCATTTATTTTCTGTGTAGAAATAACTGCTTTGGGCTATCGGTGGAGGATAGTTTTGATTGTTGTAGACAATGCATGATGATTAGGCGAACTAAAACTAATCAATTGAGTATGCCATCGAATATGGCGGTTGGAATAATACATCAAATTTATGTATTGATTAATCTTGTATATGATATGTGTTTATATACATTGTGTTGTGTGAGAGGAGATAGGGGATGTACTCCACGGTTTAAGGGAAGATAGGGAATGGACTCTTAAACCGGACATTGTTTGGGAGGAGATAGGGGATGTACTCCATTGATGCAGCAAAGAAGTGTATCTATTGAAGTATTGATATAGCAAATCTGTATATCATATACGAAGTATGGAAGTGTTTTGTTTGAGATTGATACAGCAATTATGTGTATCTATTGTGAAGTAAGAAGTGTTTAATATGAGTTGTTATCCCAATTGAAATGGATGTACTATTAATATGAGATGTAATCTCATTTAAACTATCTGGCCAGGTTCTGAGCCACGTTTATGAAATGATTTGATAAGTAAAGGAAAACGGATTGTAACATGGACTTGCTAGTCATGGAATTGTATTGTGAGATACATTGGTTTATATGCGTTAACCATCTGTCAAATGCCATTATTTAGTCATTGTTCATATTTGGTTTAGTGTATCTCTACTAGGTTGTGGCTCACCCTTTATAGGACATCATTTTTAGGTACAGATGGTATGCCACCTCCAAGGACGTAGCTTGGGAGGCTAGAAGCTGATAGACTTTTTGTGTTATCTTTTGCGTATTACATGTAAATCAAGCCTAGGGCTTACTTTGTAATTGAGTTAGTACTCCTTTTGTGACTAAGTGTTGACTTGGAAAGTTGTAAGCCCATAGGGCATTTACTTTTGTTGTCAACATGTAATACTTTTGTATTTAACTACTCTGATGAATGGAAAGATGTTTATTTCTTTTATATTTATGCGTGTCAAGATTGTTGGGTTTTATGTATTATTTTGAGGGCATTACAACTTGGTATCAGAGCGTACCGGGTTTGAATACTTCGGGTACGTGGGAAGTGATTAGTATCACAATGGGTTTGTCTCGCTTATTAGAGACTTAGATGTAATGTTATGTGCTTATGTGATAACATGTTTACGTGACTACTCGGGTATGGGATTTAGTTTCTAGGATGTTGATTGGATCCTTGGGTTTATGGGAGTCTTGTTAGAAAAGCACTTGATCAATGCTGTTTTTAACCGGAACCCTGGTAACGCCTCGGGACTATCATTATCCAGAAATGAAATTCGTAGGTGCTTATGTGATTATGTGCTTACGTGGAATGAATTACTGTTGTCCATGCATTAGGACGCGAGTGGTATAGCTTCGGTACATTTGTGAATGTGTTAATGTTCTTCGTTACCTTCATTAGGATGTCAGGACGAGGACGTGGTGGTAGGCGAGGTAGGCCTAGGAGGCAGGAGATGCCTATACCGGATGAGATTCCGACGCAGCAGGAGGGTGTTGGTCGGCCAATGTGGCCGAGCCAGTAGGTCAGCAGTCCATGGGCGCCTTAGCCCGCGAGATGGCAGGAGCATTGAGGGAATCCATGGACATTCTCCGAGCTGAGAATCAAGTCCAGGCCCATGTTGCTGAGGCAGGGCCTTCGTTTCTGAAGAGGGAGTTTTTCCGGTCTAATCCGGATGAGTTTCTGGGGGATCCAAAGGAGCCACTTAAGGTTGACGAGTGGTTGGAACAGATGACGAAGACGTTGGAGATGCTTGGCATCGAAGACGGGGCTTTGAAAGTGACCTTGGCATCTTTCCAGCTGAAGGGAGACGCGGGTCAGTGGTGGAAGTTCATGAGGGGCCGTATTGGTGGTACATGGGAGGCCTTTGTGGATGCTTTCCAGGAGAAGTTTCTGTCTCCCGCCGTCAAGGAGAAGTTGAGAGATCAGTTCTGCCAGCTAAATCAGCTGAGTTTGCCTGTGGCCGAGTTTGAGGCCGCCTTTACTAGCTTGTCGAGGTTTGCCCCTAAGTTAGTGGCGTCTAAGGAACGCCGTTGTTTGGAATTTGAGAAGAAGTTGAGGCACGAACTCAAGACTAGAGTTGCGGGGTCTATGATCCGGGAGTATGGGCGTCTTGTGGATGCTGCGGCTCATATAGAGATTATCATGCGTGAGGAGGAAGAGAGGATGAGGGGCTCCAAGAGGAGTCAGGATGGTCAGGGGAATGGTAGGAGGCAGAGGGGTTCTAACCCTCAGCAGTCCCAGGGAGCTTTTACGAGATCCACCTTTTTTCCGTTGCCGAGTACAGGTTCTAGGAGAGGCGGTCAGGGAGTCGTCACCTATTACAAATGTGGTCAGTTGGGCCACAAGTCTCCAGCTTGCCCGCAGAGGGGAGGAGGTCAGAGAGCTGCTTCATCTTCGGCTCGACCTTAGAGCTAGAGTCAGGGCAGAGGTCAGCCACTGTCTTGTTATCAGTGTGGTCAAGCGGGGCACCTGAAGAGGTTCTGCCCGCAGTTGAGTGCCACATCGGGTGCATCTAGTTCTAGGCAGACGCAGAGTTTTCAGCTAGCACAGTCTGTTCAGGCCTCGAGGGCCAATCAAAGAGCTTCATCATCCCAGTCTGTGCAGCAGTCTTTTGCTCCTAGGAGAGAACAGTTGATTAGAGATCTTTTAGGCGCGTGTATGCTGTTACCGCGCAGGATCTTGTACCGACTCCATCTGTTGTGAGAGGTACCTTTTTGTTTTGCAACTCGGTTGCCAATGTGTTGATTGATACGGGTGCATCTCATTCCTTTATATCTGCTGCATTTGCATCTGTTTTGGGACTGGAGTTGGCACAGTTAGCATCTCCTATTTGTGTAGTATCACCTGTTGGGGGTGAATTGATTTTGAAACAAGGGTGTCGGGGCTGTGATATAGAGGTCGCCGACCGCCGACTTCCATTTCCTTTTGTAGTTATGGCTATGTCGGGTTTTGATATTATTTTGGGTATGGACTGACTATCGTCATACCGGGCTGTTATCGATTGTTACCGCCAGAGGGTCACAGTTTGTACCCCGAGTGGAGATTGTTTCAATTTCTTGGGGGATCGGGTTGGTAGTGTGTTGCCACCGATGTATGATCCGCGAGGGCAGAGTGAACTTAGTAGTCTCCTCGCTAGCTTTATGAGTAGTGAGTGTAATGAGACCCAGACTGTATTGCTGAGAGTGGTTTGTGAGTATTCGGATGTTTTTCCCGAGGACCTTGTTAGTTTACCACCTCATCAAGAGATTGAGTTCTCTATTGATCTAGTGCCCGGCACGGCGCCGATTTCTATGGCACCGTATCGTTTTGCCCCAGCCGAGCTGAGTGAGTTGAAGATTCAGCTCCAGGAGTTGCTAGATAAGGACTTTATTCGCCCTAGTGTTTCGCCGTGGGGAGCACCGGCCCTCTTTGCTAAAATGAAAGATGGTGCCTTGAGACTTTGTATTGATTACCGGAAGTTAAATCGGGCTACAGTCAAGAATAAGTACCCTATGCCCTGTATAGATGATTTGTTTGACCAGTTGAAGGGTTCCTGTTGTTTCTCTAAGATAGACTTGAGATCAGGTTACCATCAGTTGAGGGTCAGGGAGGAAGATATTCCGAAGACGGCATTCCGTATGCGGTATGGCCATTATGAGTTTCTGGTGATGCCATTTGGGCTCACCAATGCATCGGCAGTGTTTATGGATTTGATGAACCGGATATTCTGGGAATTCTTAGATCGTTTTGTGGTCGTTTTCGTGGACGACATTCTGATTTATTCACCTTCGGAGGAGGAGCACGAGGAACACTTGAGAGTGGTGCTTGAGTTGCTTCGAGCCCATAGGCTGTATGCCAAGTTTGGGAAGTGTGAGTTCTGGCTAGGGGAAGTCAAGTTTCTAGGCCATGTGGTCTCCGGGAAAGGGGTGTCTGTTGATACGGCCAAGATAGAGGCAGTGCAAGATTGGGTATAGCCAAAGAGTGTTTTTGAGATCCGCAGTTTTCTGGGATGAGCTGGGTATTACCGCCGGTTTGTGAAAGACTTCTCCAGGCTAGCTTTGTCGTCGACTAGATTGACGCGGAAAGGGGTCAAATTTGTATGGAGTGAGACTTGTGAAAAGTCATTCCAGGAATTGAAAGTTAGACTTACCACCGCTCCCGTGTTGATTATTCCGGAGAGAGGTTTGGGTTATGCCATTTATTGTGATGCCTCATGAGAGGGTTTGGGTTGTGTGTTGATGCAAGAGGGGAAAGTGGTAGCTTATGGCTCACGTCAATTGAAAATACACGAGAAGAATTACCCTGCACATGACCTAGAGTTAGCAGCAGTAATTTTTGCCTTGAAGATTTGGAGGCACTACCTTTATGGTGAGAGATTCGAGATATTCTCGGATCATAAGAGTCTGAAGTATCTGTTTACACAGAAGGACTTGAATTTGAGGCAGAGGAGGTGGTTGGAGTTCATAGAGGACTATGACTTTGAGTTGCACTATCACTCGAGAAAGGCCAACGTTGTGGCCGATGCCCTTAGCAGGAAATCCATTAGTGATGTAGCTTGTATAGCCATCCGGGAATGGGAGATGTTGGATGCACTTGGTGAATTTGATTTGCTTCTGGGTGAATCTGTTGAGGCTACGGCCCTGTTTTCTGTTGTTGCGCAGCCTACACTTGTGAGTCGAGTGTTAGAGGCACAGAGAGGTGACCTTGAGGTAGAATCCCTCCGAGAGAATATCTCCAGTGGGAAGGCTGAGAAGGGTTTATTTGTGTATCCCGACCTGAGTGTGAGATACCGAGACCGTTTGTTTGTGCTAGAGTCTTGCCGAGAGGAGGTACTCTGAGAGTTTCACCATTCACGCCTTGCGGTGCATCCGGGAGGCATCAAGATGTATCGTGATTTGGGTAGCCAGTTTTGGTGGCAGGGTATGAAGAGAATGTAGTAGTTTTCGTATCGAAGTGCCTTACTTGTCAGCAAGTGAAGGCCGTGCATCAGAGGCCAGCGGGTTTGTTGCAACCCTTGCCTATTGTAGAGTGGAAGTGGAAGCATGTCACTATGGACTTCATTGTAGGTCTTCTGAGGACTCAGCGGGGTAGTGATGCCATTTGGGTGGTTGTAGACCGGTTAACTAAGTCAGCGCACTTTATCCCTATGCGCGTGAGAGATTCGATAGATCATCTTGCCGACTTGTATATTCGGGACGTAGTAAGGTTGCATGGGGTCCCAGTGTCGATCGTCTCTAATAGAGATCCACGCTTTACTGCAAGGTTGTGGTAGAGTTTGCAGAGTGCCTTGGGCACTAGGTTGACCTTTAGTACGGCTTATCATCCTCAGACTGATGGGCAGTCCGAGCGTACTATTCAGATCCTTGAGGATATGCTTCGAGGTTGTGTCCTTGACTTTAGTGGGACGTGGGAGAGGCACTTGCCCTTTGTGGAATTTGCCTACAACAACAGTTTTCAGTCGAGTATTGGTATGGCACCGTTTGAGGCCTTGTATGGCCGACCGTGTAGGTCTCCAGTTTGTTGGGCCGAAGTGGGTGACGCACCTTTGTTGGGCCCGGAGTTGGTGAGGGAAACGACGGAGAAAGTTGAACTTATCTGTAGGAGGCTCGTTACAGCCCAGAGCCGCCAAAAGAGTCATGTCGACCGTAGGAGGAGGCCTTTGGTATTTGAGATGGTGTAGACGTCCCCGAACGCCCCGGGAGGGAGATCCCGTTCTGTTCATTTTGGGCTCACTACAGTTCAGACTCAAATTGTCACGGTTCTTAATCTGAACCAAAGAGTCCAAATCCGGCAAATCGTTTTGAGAAAACAGATTTTTAGAAAAGAAGTGCCAAACATGGACTGCTTTGCCAGATACAGAGTCGCCACCTAAATATTTTATTTTTGGGAAATTTAGGAAACCCTGACTCGTTGCCTAAGGCCACGTGTCCGTCATCACCAAAGTTGCCTCGGCTCGGGAACTTGGGTACGATTGGGGAAGGTCACTTCGTGAGCACCCCCGCTCGCCCGATCAAAGATCGGCCTCTACTAACCATGATATCTAGTTTTGAAAACATTATGCGTTCTTATTCCGGTTATTAGCCTAGATTTACTATGTGATACGCACAGCATACAAGTATAGACCAGGTCGCTTGAATTGGAACAAAACATTTCATGTTTGTTTTTGAAAGATGGTTTGCTACTCGCAAGTAGGCTTAAAATGCAGATTTTGCCACCCTCAGGTGGGCTTAGAAAAGATGGTTTTGCCACTATCTAGTGGGCTTAAAACTCACAGTCAATGCATTGTTCCAATCCAAATAACCCAACCTTCACCCACAGGCATTCAGGCAGTTATATCACATAAGCAAATAGCCTCATGGTAAGCATGCTATCATGGCAGTCACTCACACTCATGCAAGGATGTTAAAGCATAAAACTCACCGAGTACTCCAAGCCAAAAAAGAAGCTATGTTAGAAATCCATGCATGATCCTAACTATACAGGAATGCCTAATGCAACGCATGCAAAAATGCAACTATAGCAGGCTCGGCTATTCTAAACATGGCATATGGAATGCTACAGCTAACATGTATTCAACTTAGAATTGAAATACAAATGCATTTAGTATGATGCGCCGAGCCCGGTGCATGCAAAACGGATGAATGAATGCAAACATGCTATCATACTGTATGCTAATTGAAACATGCCCTAATCTAACCATCATAAGCTGGTAAATAAAAGGGAGAAGACGTGGGGTTGGAAGACATACATCGCACACACGCACACTTATTACAGTTGTGCCCTCGCTCGGAGGGTCCAAATAAATAATATAGTCCCGAATAAATAATACAGTTCGAATAAGTACAAAACCCTAATTAATTAACAAATTAATCTAGGAAAGTAGTAAATTTAGCATGCAAGCTAGGGACTGCCTCGACTCTGCTCCGGATGATGAATGATGCATGTTCGGGTTGCCTGGCGCGAAAATCCATTGCGATGCCCCAATTAGCCTCTGTTTACAATTAAGCCCGGAATATTGCGCGAAGCCCCAAAAGATTGCCGATTTTTTATTTGCTACAACAGAGAGCAGGAAAGGGGCATGGCAATGTATTTTCATATATGTATGCTTGACTACTCTTCAGGGAGTGTAGTCCTCGATCCTCGTGCCATCAATCACGCATCTCGATGCATGATGGTCGAGGAGTCGAATTGCACGACTTAATATGAAATGAATGCACACATAAACACAACAAGACCTAAACTCCATCATGGATAATCCGGAGTGTCGGTGACCGGGAATTGAGACACGTTCCGTCATTCGAAATACGAAACGTCCCTCGTTTCCCGTGCTCAGGCTAACTCCTAACACAATGCAAATGAGATGGCATGCACTATGCAACTAATATACAACCTAGCATACGCAATGCTATGAAATGGCATACACAATGCATGATGTAACATGGCATACACGATGCTCTAACATACAACCTAGCATATGCAATGCTATGAATTGAAATGGCACACACAATGCATAATGGACTTACACCAACATGAGTGGACCTCAGCCACACTCGCATTAGTGGCCATTAGATGAAAATGAGACACTCGAAATGCATGCACGCATGCACGCAAACCGAGGACCAACCCTAAGGCACAAATGCCACTCTAACAAGGCATGGCAAGGCACGAAATATGGCATACAGAACATGCAAATTCCAGCACTGAAATGTGATGCAAAATGGCCCCGAAACATGGAAACATGGCACCCGATGCATGGAATGGTCCCGAAACACAAGACTAGGCACATGCATTGACCTATAGCTACACAAAGCATGCATTATTTGATCATGAGGCATAAAGACAGAACCAAGGTGGTCTCAAAACATGAACATTTCTAGTTCAAAACATGGGCAAAAGATGCTAGCAAGATGGACTAAAATAGCATGTAATTTTGACTAGCAAACATGATTTACATGGCATGTATATGAAGAAAGTGAGAACTCATCAAACTAGCAAAAATCAGTGAATAAAACATGCCAAAACATGCCCAAATAACCTCTGAAATGCAACCAACACATGCACAAATGATGGGTTCTTTTAGAGGGCATACAAAGGGGTTATTAAGCACATGCATCAAGGACACTTAGCATGGCACAAACAACTCTGAAAATCAAATATGGTAGCCCTGAAACTCACCAAATTGGCCTTGAAATCAGTCAACAAAGCATGCAAGATAGGGCCTCTTTGGAAGGCCAAAAAGACCATCAAACAAAACAAGGTGAGAGGGAGTCACCCCCCTCTGATTTTGAGGCTCAAAAATGCATCAAAGCTACTGAAAATCCACTGGATTTCAGTGGCCAAGAGGCCAAACCATGGTCAATGCAAGGGCTCTAATGCATAGCCCTAATCATGGAAGAATGAAGCATGCATAGGGGAAGATGACCCCAAACAGAGAATAGGCCTTAACAAAAAATGAATATGATGTCAAAACAAGACTATTTTCAGTTTAGGTTGAGATCCAAAAGGGCTCACAAATAAGACTAATGTATCATGCAAAAATGGCCCCAAAAGAGAGATTAGAGACAAGGGACAGTATATGACCTCAAACAGAGAAGGGTCCTTCAAAAAAGTTTAAGAGGGGCTCAAAAAAAGACACTTTTCAGTTTATGGAAAAACTCAAATGTACTCACAAGTAAGGCTAAAGTATGATATAAGAAATGGCCCTAAAAGAGAGATAGAAAGCAAGAGGCAGTAGCTGGCCTCAAACAGTAAAGAGCCCTTCAATAAAGTTGAAGAGGGTCTCAAAATAAAGCACTTTACAGTTTGGCTCGAAGCCCAGAAATTCTTACAAACAGGGCTAACATATCATGCAAGAAAAGGGCCAAAAGAGAGATAAAAGGGAAAGGGATAGTAGATGGCTTCAAAAAGAGAAAAACCCTTGATGAAACATGAAGATAAGCTCAAAATAAGACTATTTCCAGTTTGGGTCGGAGCCCAAAAATGTAAGCAAATATGGCTTATAGATGAAGAAAGAAAAGACTAGAAAAAGGGAAAAAAGGACTCACCCTTGTAGAACCAAACTTCAGCAGCTTTTGGACCAAGTTGGGGTGCTTTCAACCTCTGGAAATCAGCCTCAAAGTGTTGGAATGGAGGATGGAGGTGTAGTGCTATGGGGTGTAGGGTAAATGGTGCAAAAAAACAAGGATGTTTTGAGGTTTGGAAGAGAGGGAGAGGGAGAGTTGTATGCAAGGCTCCAAACAATTTTTTTTCCCTTGAAAATGAGCTGGGGGGGCTGGTTTTATAGAGGAGAGGAGTGGAGAAAAGGGAGGGAAAATCAAATTCAAATTTTCCCCCCAAAAGACCCCCCCTCGGATACAGGATCTAGGGGGAAACAGAGGGTGCAGCTGTAAGGAACCAGGTGAGAGGGTGATGGCCGGCCAGGTTCAGAGGGTTCAGGTGGCCGGCCGGCCACCTCCCCTAGCCGGCCGGCCAGGGTCAAAAGGGTCAGTCTCAATTAGTGGCCGGCCACCCTAGAAAAGTGGCCTCCCATGTGTGCACAACACAGCTATGTAGAGAAAAACCAGGAAATGTGACCCAGAAGAGAGAAAAACCAACTTTTTAGAGGGGTTCAAAAGGGTCAGGAAGAGTTAATGGCCGGCCAAGCCATATTGGTGGCCTCCCAGGTGTGTACAACACAATGGTGTGGTGGAAAGTCAGAAAAAGTGGCCCGGAGATGGAAAAAGTCAGCTTTCTAGTGAAGAAAACGGGCGATAAAGAGCGATGAAGGAATAAAGCTGGTCTTCAGAACAATTGCTGGCCTCCCACCCTTCTACAACCTTCCTAGCAATGAAAATAAGGTCTCCACCAAAAATGAATCGAAACCGATGCAAAATGAAGGTTCAAGGGCCAAAACGCGCAGTTCGGGGCCCCGAAAACAGGCTGTTAGGCACCGGAAGTGGCGTTCGACCACGAAGTTGGTCTCTCGGACCGCAGTGTCCCTCAAAAGGGAGGAAACAAGGTACATGCCAAAAACTAGAGCAATCAGAGGTAGTTAGGCGGTCCCGAACCGAGGCACATGGCCGATGGCTCCGAAAATCGGGAACCGGGCTCCAATTGGGAAAAATGGCGTACGACCACGAAACGTAGCCTACGGCCACTGAGAGATGGTCTATGAGACCTCTCCCTCCCTTCGGGCGGAGAAAACGGAGAAAACGGGGCCTGGTTCGCAAACCGTGGTAAGGCACAAAAGAGTCCGGAATTCCGGTTCCCCTCAATCACGCCAGGGCATTGCCCTAGGACCCGTCAAGGGGCGCTGCCCCCTGACCCCCGTAAGCTGACCGCAGCTCGACCCCCGCCAGGGCGCTGCCCCCTGGACGCCTGTGAGCTGATCGGGCAGCTCGACCCCCACCGGCCTAGTCGAAGTGGCAAATCATGAAAGAATGATCGAAACCGGGATTGCTACAATTCGGTTGTCTCAAAGCACCCTATGTATTATTTACGTAATATTTTAAATCAGTCCTGTTTGGTAACGTTTACATTTTCAGTTTATATTTACAAAAATTTTATAAGCTGGTTTTTGTTTATTTTTAGAAAAACATAAACTATAAACAAGTTTGGTTTAGACAAAATGTTTAAAAATATAAAAAAGAGTTAGAAATGGCAAGTGGTGGCGGGTGATGGGTGGAGACGAGTGGTGGCGGCAAAAGACGGTGGTGGAAAATGATGGTGGGGGGTGGTGGTGGTAGCGGAAGACGGTGGTAGAAAATGGTAGCGAGTGAGTGGTGGTGGTGGTGGTGGTGGTGGTGGGTGGTGACAGTGACGGTGGCGGGTGGTAGGTGGTAGCGAGTGGGTGGTGGTGGGGTGGGTGGTGTGGCAGGCGGGTGGTGGATGGCGGGTGGTGGGGGGTGAGTAGGTGACGTGGCGGGTGGTGACGAGTGGTGGTGGTGGTGGTGGTGGCGGGTGGGTGGTGGGTGATGGGTGGTGGTGGTGGTGGTGGTTGGTGAATGGTAAGTGGTGGTAGCGGGTGGGTGACAGGTGGCTGGTGGGGCGGGTAATGAATGGTGGTGGTAGGTGGGTGGTGAGTGGTGGTGGCGGGCGGTGGATGATAGTGGCGGGTGAGTGGTGGTGGTGGCGAGTGGGTGGCAGGTGGGTGGTGGGTTGGGTGATGGTGGTGGTGGTGGTGGTGGTGGTGGGTGATGGGTGGTGGTGGTGGTGGCGGGTGGATGGCAGGTGGCTGGTAGTAGCGAGTGGTGGATGGCGGTGGCAGGTGGGTGGTGAGTGCTGGTGGCGAGTAGGTGGCGGGTACTGGCGGCGGGCGGTAGATGGTAGTGGCAGGTGGTGGGTGGTGGTGGTGGTGGTGGTGGTGGCGAGGGGTAGGTGGTGGTAGTGGTGGCGAGTGGGTAGTAGGTGGGTAGTGGGTAGCAGGTGGGTGGTGGTGGTTGGTGGTGGTGGTGGCGGATGGTGGGTGGTGGTGGCAGGTGGGTGGTGAGTGGTGGTGGCAGGTGGTGGTAGGGAGTGGGTGGTGGGTGGTGGTGGCGGAGGACGGTGGTGGAAAATGGTGGCGGGTGGTAGCCAGTGTTGGGTGGTAAAAAAAAAAAATGAAAACTTAAAATGTAAACTCATTTTTTGTGTTTATATTTTTTGGCCAAATTTATAAACTGAGACCATAGATTTATAAATCAAAAATTTACCAAACAAGTTTTTATTTGAATTTTTAAAATTTTTGTAAATATAAACTGAAAACTGAAAACATAAGTGTTACCAAACGGCACCGTAGTGAATAATTTTACAAATGGAATATACTAACTCATCTTTCTTAGATACTTAGGAGACAAAATATGACTAGTTTAGTATATATTGTAATTTTTCAATGGCCGAAGACATTATCATAATACTCTATGAATATCTAATAATTTTTCTAAAAATAGTGGTTAATGAATTATATTCGATCATAGTTACATTTAAATAATGAGGATCACCAAAACTCCATTTTGCATATGTTGTAATTATTAAATTGTTTGGATGGTAGTTACATTTAAATAATAAATTTCATCAATATTTCATCAATGTTATATGTTGATTTATTATTAAATAATTATATGACATATTAATAATTACATGATACTATTAAATTGAATTTCTACTTATGAAGATACCTCAAGTTAAAGAAAACTATTCCATGAGTATTCCAAACCTCAAGTCTGTCTAACGTCGAACTCCTTATCACGCGTTGGTTCATGAAATTTAAATGAAAGGGTTGGGTTGAATTGGTTAAAGAACCACTCAACATGGATCTCCTTATATTACACGTTATTAGTCTATGAAATTAAAATGAAAGGGTTGGACTTAATTGATTAAAGGACCCACCCTCAAGTCAGTCTAATGCGGGCCTCCTTATCACACGTTAGTCCAATGAAATAGTTAGTCTTAATTGATTAAATGACCACCTTTAAACTTGTCTAACGCTGGTCTTCTTATCACATGTTATTCCATATAATTATTATTCAATCATAAAATTGTATGGGTCTCAGAATTGAAAATCTCTGCATATTCAAACTACTGATAAATACAATTTATCAATATATATTATGTTCATTAAGATTAATTTTCACACTCAAGATTAGATGAATTCAATCCCACCTCTTAACGAGGGTGGTCTCAATGGTAATTTGGCTTTATATTAAAATCTTGTGATAATTTCCTTTCACTTGAGCTTTATAATAGTGCAATTTCAACTATTACAAAACTTAAATGTGCTTAATAAAATTAATATAGTAATTAGGTACTCTAAAACTTTATTCAACATTTTAAAAGTCGCCAAATTTGAATTGTAATCCACACCTATCAACTGTAGAGCCCGCCTTGACTACAAGTTGTGATAGTGCCTTAGTGTCACATTCATAACACCATGCATTCTATATCTCAAATTTATTATTGACGACTAAGAATTAATTTATATTATTTGAGGAGACCTTGAATTGAGGTCAACAGAAAATATCCCATGTTAATATTCTATAATTTGAGGGAGAGAGGAGGAGGGGGGGGGGGGAGAGGGGACAAAAAACCAAAAACAAAAACAATACCAAACTAGTACCAACATGAGGAAAAAAAAAAAAAGCTCAAATTAAATTTATCATCATTCAATTTTTGCTCAAATTTTGTTATATTTTTTGCATTTCAATTGTCACAATCTTAATCCCATATTTTCAAACAAATTTTTTTTTTTAATATGATCTTTTGGTCAATTTGTTGTTAAATTATATCCAAATTTCATATTAGTACTTGAATTTTCCTAAACTTTGAATCATACTGATATGCGAACCTTTATATTTAATTTAATTACATAGAACTCGAGTTTATTATGCTAATTAAATTTGGTGGTAGATTATTGTGCGAAGAGCCTTTAAAAAACTCAATAAGAATATTGATGGTTATGAAAATGGAAAACAAAAACTAATATCACAAAATGAATAAGAGCGGGAAGGATAATCACAAATACACAAGACCAAAATTTATGCAGTTTGATTTAAGTCTATCTAACACAAAAAGAACAATACTATGAAGAACTACAGATGATAAATAATAAAATATAAAAATATATATAAAAAAATAAAATAAATAAAACCAGAAACTCTATGTTAGTTCAATTCCTGGGTTACACTCAAAGCAAATTCAAACGAACCCGAAAGCTGATCATATATTTTCTTTTTAAAAAGATTTATAAATCATTATTTACAATGAATTTTCAATTTTACCTTTTTAATATTTCATTCTATAAATTAACTTTTAAAATATTTTGTTCTATATTGAGTAGTCACAAAAATTTTAAATTAATGTTGAATCACGGCTAAATATGAGTTTATTTGAATTGAGTGAGTTCAGTTTCAAAATATGATTGATTTCGATTTGAGTACAAAAATTTGGAACCAGTAAATAACATATGCCTAACCCTAATTTGCCGCTACGCCACAAGGGCCACGGGTATTGTTGCACTGTAACGCCCTCAAAAATAACCCATAACATACACAATAATAAGATGCATTACTTAAGAAAATAAACCATAATTCATTCATCAGAGTATCCTTAAATAAAGACATTACATGTAATAATGAAAGTAAATGCCCTTTGGACTTACATCTTTCCAAGCCAACACTTGGACACAAAATGTGAGTACTAACTCAACTACAATTAAGCCCTCGCTTGTAATTACATGTAATATTAAAACAAAACAAATAACTAAACTAGTCTTCAAATCCAAGTCCTTCCAAGCTAAGTCCTTGGAGGTAGCTTATCACCTGAACCTGAAAATGATGTTCCCATATAGGGTGAGCCACAGCCCAGTAGAAATATACTAAACCAATTATAAGCATTGAATAAAGCAATAGCATTCAATAGATGGTTAACCATGTTAATCAATTATATCAATATACAGTCTTAAGACACTAATGTCTATGACACTTATCAATTTTCATTATTGTCAATATGGCTCAGAACCTGGCCAAACTTACAACTGTGAATTATATAGCATATTCACATTACTTCCTAATCAACAACACAAATGAAACTCAGGCTCATGACAAAACACTTCATACTTCCAGATTGATACACATTTTTAGTGTTGTATCAATAAAACACTTCAATATAATAAGCACACATAAAAGTGATGCTAATGGAGTCCATCCCCTATCTCCTCCCAAACAAAATCCGGTTTAGTGGTCCATCCCCTATCTTCCCCTAAACCGTGGAGTACATCCCCTATCTCCTCCCACACAATGCAATGTATGTAAACACATAACATATACAACACACAATCAATACATTTAATGTCTGTATTAATTCAACAGTCAAAGTTAATGACTAAACCAATGTGATTAGTTTCAGTTATCCCTAATCCACATGCAATGTCTACAACAATCACGACGATCCTCCACCGATAGCCCAAAACAGTTATTTCTAGACTGGAAATAAATAAACCAACAATACGATAGGCGAGTGATTTAAGTTAATCAACTACCCCATTTAATTACTAAATTCCTCAATTTCATGAATTTAACTAATTTTCCCAATTTTCCTTAAATTAAACATACAATTCAATTTAATAAAACAACTAGGGTTTTTCCCAAAATTACCAAAATACCCCCAACATATTAAAATACCAAAACTTAGAACAAAACTCATAAGTTGGAGTAGGAAATCCCTACCTCAAAGAAATAACCCAAAGGAGAAGACAGAGATGAGGACCCAAAATCCAACGTGCTCCAAATCCAAGATTGTTCAGATTAAACAAAAGCCCTCGACCCACACTATCTTTTTAATAAAGGATCTAGGGTAGAAACACCCTAAAACTAGATGAAACCTAGGGTAGAAGGTGTGTAGAGGAAGAGAGAAGTCGGAACTAGGGTTTTTGGATCAAAAAGATGTAAAAAAAAACGTTTTAAAAACCGCTGCTGCGTATTTAAACTGGACAGGCTTGCTCGAGCGAAGACTTGGTCGCTCGAGCGACCAGACACAAGAAATCCACGCTCGAGCGAAGAAAAGCTCGCTCGAGCCACAAACTCAATGCTTCAGGTCTGCAACCCAGAAGCTCGCTCGAGCGAAGAAATGCTCGCTCGAGCGAAGAACTCGAAAACATACACCTCGCTCGCTCGAGCGAAGAAAAGCTCGCTCGAGCCAAGAAACACAACTCTCAGGTCCTAAGCCTAGACGCAGATTCTCGCTCGAGCGACCAAACCCTGGCTCGAGCGAATGACAAAAACAACAGCTCGCTCGAGCGACCAACTCCTCGCTCGAGCGAAGGTCAAAAATCTGGACAGCAACATTGGTTTCCAACCAACCAACTGTAACAAAACCTGCCCAACACAACCCATAGCTCAATAATAAAGAATTAAAGGACAACACAGCAATTTGATAACGACGGAATCTACGGAGCATAAGTCCGACAACAATAATTACAAGGAAAAGACCGGGGTCGCTATAACCTCCCCCTTAAAAGAATTTCGTCCCCAAAATTAGGCATAAGTTTTCGAAAACATTTTGTCCCAAATTCAATGATATGACAATTCAATAATAAACAAATTGACCCAAAACTGGCCATTCATCTCTTAAAAGAGGCATCTCAAAATATGTATATAAAACAACATATATTAAACCTGCATCAGTATTATGCATTTTTCCTTTCAATTTCAATAGTTTTCATTATCATATTCAATTTCATGACAGAACTCTAAGTCAACAATATATTCAACATATTCAATGTTATATAAACTTCCATTATGAAGCAAGTTCCAAAATATTTCCATTAAACCAAAACATTCTCAATGTTTTCCAACTTAAGACATATATAAAGTTCTAAAGTTCAACAATATTACAAAATCTACATACAAGATTACAAATCAATAAACATGTCCGGATATTTCTCGCGGACTTCCAATTCACGTCCCAAGTGGCTTCTTCCACCCGTGATGTTTCACAGAACCTTTACCAAAGGAATGGTTTTGCCTTGCAAAACTTGATACGCCTATCCAAGACCCGAACCGGTCTCTCTCATACGAGACATCCTCTTCAACCACTAAATCAGTCCAATCCAACACATGTGATGGATCCGGCTCATACTTCGAAGCATACTCACATGAACACGTCATGTACTCCGGACAACTGCGGTGGCAAAGCTAAACGATAGGCAGCTCGCCAATCCTCTCAAGGATCTCAAAAGGACCAATGAACCGAGGGGACAACTTCCCGCTCTTCCTAAACTCATCAATCCCCGCCTAGGTGATATCTTCAGAAAGACATGATCACCCACCTCAAACACCAAAGGTCTCCTCCTACGGTGGCATAAGATTTCTGACGACTCTGGGCTGTAACAAGCCTCTTACGGATAAGCTCAACTTTCTCCATCGTTTCTCTCACCAACTCCGGACCCCAACAGAGGTGCATCACCCACCTCGGCCTAACAAACTGGAGATCTACAACGGTCGGCCATACAAAGCCTCAAACGGTGCCATACCGATACTGGACTGGAAACTATTGTTGTAGGCAAATTCCACCAAAGGCAAGTGCCTCTCCCAGACCCACTGAAATCAAGAATACAACCCGAAGCATATCCTCAAGGATCTGATAGTACGCTCGGACTGCCCGTCAGTCTGAGGATGATAAGCCGTGCTAAGGTCAACTTAGTGCCTAAGGCACTCTGCAAACTCTGCCACAACCTAGCAGTAAAACGAGGATTCTATCTGAGACGATCGTCACTGGGACCCCGTGCAACCTCACTATGTCCGAATGTACAAGTCGGCAAGATGATACCGAATCTCTCACGCGCATAGGAATGAAGTGCGTCGACTTAGTCAACCGGTCTACAACCACCAAATAGCATCACTAAAGCGACCCCGGTCTTTTCCCTTTGATTATTGTATCCGGATTATGTTCCGTAGATTCCATTGTTGTATTATTGTTGTTGTCGTCCTTTAATTCCTTAGCTTTGGGTTATAGGATGTGTGGGCAGATTATGTTACAGGTTGGTTGAGCTTAGAACCAAAACTAGTTGCCCAGATTTTGGCTTGTCCGCTCGAGCGGGGAGTTTGACGCTCGAGCGGGGACTTGTTGTTGCTTGTCCGCTCGAGCGGGGGTTTTGGCGCTCGAGCGGAAAAAAACCCATCCAGTATTTCTTTGTGCAGGGTTGGACGCTCGAGCGGGAGTTGGGCCGCGAGCGAGAGTGTGTGAGTGGCTCGAGCGGGGATTGGACGCTCGAGCGGGGACTTGGTTTGTCGAGATGCTGGGAGTGTGC
Source organism: Camellia japonica (assembly GCA_030407325.1). NCBI lineage: Eukaryota > Viridiplantae > Streptophyta > Magnoliopsida > Ericales > Theaceae > Camellia > Camellia japonica. The sequence continues at coordinate 19,140 of JAPPVO010001260.1, read as the reverse complement.
ATCCGCCGCTCGAGCGTGGGATTGTCCGCTCGAGGTGAGATCTGTGAGTGTCCGCTCGAGCGGGAGTTTGTCCGCTCGAGCGGGGAGGCCGAGTATAAAATCGTGTTTAGTGTTTAAAACAGTTTTTCAGCCCTTTTAGTTTATAAAACCCTAGGTTACGAGTTCTCTCTCTCCCACTCATCTTCTCTTAGGATTGATCTATTTAGAGTGTGTATCTACCCTAGTTCCTTCATTAAAAAGGTAGAGGAGAGTCAGGGCTACATTTAATCTGAGAAATTGTTGGTTTGGAGCACTTTGGAGTTTTTGGGCATCATCTTCATCTTCTCCTTTTTGAGTTATTTCTTCGAGGTAGGGATTTCCTACTCCATTTATACGCTTTAATCCTAAGTGGTGGTATTTTGGTATGTGGGTAGTTTAGTAATTTTGGGAGAAACCTTAAGGTTTTGGCATGGATTAATTTATATAATTAATTTAAGGGAAGATTGTGATATTGGGGTAAATTCAAGAGATCGGGGAATTTAGTGGTTTATTGTTGTATTTGGTAGTTTAAATACTTACCTTTGAGAATATTAAAATTACATTTATTGTTATAGTTATTTCTTGCTTAGAAATAATTGTTTTGGGCTATCGGTGGAGGATAGCCATTGATTGTTGTAGACCTTGCATGCGGCTTAGGTATAACTGAAATTGAGTCAATTGTTTGACTGTTGAGTTAATACAGAACATTCATGTATTAATTATGTGTTGTATATGACAAGTATTGATTATGTTGCATATGCATTGATTTTGGAGGAGATAGGGGATGAACTCCACGGTTTAGGGGAAGATAGGGGATGGACCTCTAAACCGGAATTGTGGGAGGAGATAGGGGATGGACTCCATTAGCATCACTTTTATGTGTGCTTATTGATAATAGAAATATTTCTATTTATTGTTGATATGATACATCACCAAAATGTGTATCAGTTGGGAAGTATGGAAGTGAATTTGATTGTGATTGATGTAATACCAACATGTGTATTCGTTATGTTAGGTTTAACTTGAATTGTTATTCCTGTTGAATTGGAAGTATTGTTAATAAAAGATGAAACCCCAGTTGAGTTATTTGGCCAGGTTCTGAGCCATAAATGGAAGGTGAATTATGCCATAGACATTGTGTCATAGGCAATGTAGACATTCGTGTCATGAATTTGTAAATTGATTATCCGGTGTTAACCATGTATCAGATGCAACTGCTTTAGTTATTATATGCATGGTTTAGTATTTCTCTACTGGGCTGTGGCTCACCTATATGGGAACTTCATTTTCAGGTTCAGGTGGTTCATTACCTCCAAGGACTTAGCTTGTGAGGATTTGGATTCGAAGACTTGTTTTTATTTATTTGTTTTTATTTGATACATGTAAACATTCAAGCCTAGGGCTTTATTTGTATTGAGTTAGAACTCTTATTTCTTTGTGTCCAAGTGTTGGCTTGGCAAGATGTAAGCCCGTAGGGCATTTATTTTGATGTTACATGTAATGCTTTTATTTAGTAATACTCTGATGGATAATAGAATGTTTCGTTTTCTATTAATGCATGTTAATCTTATATATGATGGGTTTTATTTTGAGGGCGTTACAACTTGGTATCAGAGCGTACCGGGTTTGAATACTTTGGGTACGTGGGAAGTGATTAGTATCACATTGGGTTCGTCTCGTTTGATAGAGACTTAGTGTAATTTTACATGCTTATATGATAACATGTTTATGTGACTATGTGGGTATGGAATGTAGTTTCTAGATATTGATTGGATCCTTGAGTCTCTGAAAGTCTTGTTGAAAGGCACTTGATCAATGTTGTTTCCAACCGGAACTTTAGTGGCGCCTCGGGACTATTATTATCCAGGAATGAAATTCGTAGGTGCTTATGTGATTATGTGCTTACGTGGTGTGATTTACTGTTGTCCAATGCATTAGGACGTGAGTGTTTAGCTTCGACACATTTATTAATGTGCTAACGTCTTTGTTTCCTTTAATAGGATGTCAGGACGAGGACGAGGTCGTGGTAGGCGTCGTAGGCAGGCCAGGCAGGAAGTGCCTATACCGGAGGAAATTCCGGCAGTTCAGATTCCGGCAGTGCAGGGAGGGAGTAGGCTAGGCCACTGTGGCCGAGCCGGTAGACAACAGGCTATGGGCGCTTTTAGCCCAAGAGATAGCGGGGGCATTAGGGAGTCATTGGCGTCTTAGGGCTGCGAATCCAGCCCAGGTTGTTGTCGCTGATGCAGGACCTTCTTTTCTGAAGAGGGAGTTTTTCCGGTCCAATCCGGATGAGTTTTGGGGGATCCTAAAGAGCCGCTTAAGGCTGATGAGTGGCTCGAACAGACAACGAAAACGTTTGAGATGCTTGGCATCGAAGACGAAGGGTTGAAGGTGACCTTGGCATCATTCCAGCTGAAAGGGGGATGCGGGTCAGTGGTGGAAGTTCACCAAGGGTCGTATCGGAGGTACTTGGGAGGCTTTTGTGAATGCTTTCAGGAGCGGTTTTTATCTTCAGCAGTTAGGGAGAAGTGAGAGAGCAGTTCTGCTAGCTTAAGCAAAACAGTTTAGCAGTGGCCGAGTTTGAGGCCTCATTTACTAGTTTGTCCAGGTTTGCACCTGAGTTGGTGGCGTCGGAGGAACGCCGTTGTATCGAGTTTGAGAAGAAGTTGAGGCGTGGCCTCAAGTTGAGAGTAGTTGGGTCTTTGATTCGGGATTATGGGTCTTGGTTGATGCTGCAGCCCATACTGAGATTATGATGCAGGAGAGGAGGAAGGGCAGAAGGGCTCCAAGAGGAGTCAGGATGGCCAGAGTGATGGCAGGAGGCAGAGAGGTTTCACTCCTCAGCAGCCTCAGAGTAGTTTTTCTAGATCCACTTTTCCAGTGCCGAGTGCTAGTTCTGGGAAAGGCAGTCAGGGAGACATTACTGTTTCAAGTGTGGCCAGCTGGGTCAAAGTCTCCAGTTTGTCCTCAGAGGGGAGGAGTTCAGAGAGCAGCATCTTCTTCGGCTCGATCTCAGAGCCAGAGTCAGGGTAGAGGCCAGCCGCTCTCTTGTTTTCAGTGCGGTTAGCCGGGGCACATGAAGAGATTTTGCCCGCAGTTGAGTGGCACACCTGGTGCATCTGGTTTGAGGCAGACTCAGAGTCAGCTGCCTGCTCAGTCAGTTCAGGCCTCGAGGGCCAATCAGGGGGCTTCATCGTCCCAGTCTGTGCAGCAGTCTTGTGCTCCGAGGGGTGAGCAGGTTGATCAGAGGTCGTCTGGGCGCATGTATGGTGTTACCGCGCAGGATCCTGTACCGGCTCCATCTGTTGTGAGAGGTACCTTCTTGTTTTGCAATTCAGTTGCTAGTGTTTTGATCGATACGGGTGCATCCCATTCTTTTGTGTCTGCTGCATTTGCATCCATTTTGGAGTTGGAGTTAGCTCAGTTAGCATCTCCTATTTGTGTAGTGTCACCTCTTGGGGGTGAGTTGATTCTGAAACAAGGTGTTAGGGGTTGTGATATAGAGGTCGATGATCATAGAATCCCTTTTTCTTTTGTGGTTATGCCCATGAAGGGCTTTGATGTTATTTTGGGTATGGACTGGTTGTCGTCATACCGGGCAGTTATTGATTGCTACCGTCAGAGGGTCACTTGTTGTACCGTGAACGGGGAGTGTTTCGTTTTCTGGGAGATCGGGTTGGTAGTGTTTTGCCACCGGAGTATGATCCCGGGGGGCGGAGTGAGCTTAGTGGTCTACTTGCTAGTCTGTCGATTAGTGAGGGTGATGAGACCCAGGTTGTGTTGCCGAGGGTGGTTTGTGAATATTCGGACGTTTTTCCCGAGGATCTTGTTAATTTGCCACCACAGCGAGAGATTGAGTTCTCTATTGATTTAGTGCCCGGCACAGCGCCGATTTCTATGGCACCTTACCGTTTTGCCCCAGCCGAGTTAGTTGAGTTGAAGGTTCAACTCCAGGAGTTGTTAGATAAGGGCTATATCCGTCCTAGTGTTTCGCCGTGGGGAGCACCGGCCCTCTTTGCTAAGAAGAAAGGTGGTGCTTTGAGATTGTGTATTGATTACAGGAAATTGAATCGGGCTACGGTTAAGAATAAGTATCCTATGCCCCGTATTGATGATTTGTTGACCAGTTGAAGGGTTCCCGTTGTTTCTCTAAGATAGACTTGAGATCGGGTTATCATCAGTTGAGAGTCAGGGAGGAGGATATTCCTAAGACGGCATTCCGTACGCGGTATGGTCATTATGAGTTTCTGGTGATGCCGTTTGGGCTCACCAATGCACGGCAGTGTTTATGGATGATGAACCGAATCTTCTGGGAATTCTTGGATCGTTTTGTGGTCATCTTCGTGGACGACATTCTGATTTATTCACCTTCGAGGGAGGAGCACGAGGAACACTTGAGAGTGGTGCTTGAGTTACTTAGAGCCCATAAGCTGTATGCTAAGTTCGGGAAGTGTGAGTTCTGGCTAGAAGAGGTGAAGTTCTTAGGCCATGTAGTTTCTGGGGAAGGGGTGTCTGTTGATACATCCAAGACTGAGGCAGTGCAAGATTGGGCACAGCCTAAGAGTGTGTTTGAGATCCGCAGGTTTTCTGGGATTAGCTGGGTATTACCGTCGGTTTGTGAAAGATTTCTCCAGGTTAGCTTCACCGTTGACTAGATTGACTCGGAAGGGAGTCAAATTTGTTTGGAGTGAGACTTGTGAAAAGTCATTTCAGGAGTTGAAGGTTAGACTGACCACCGCTCCAGTCTTGATTATTCCGGAGAGAGGGTTGGGTTATGCAGTCTATTGTGACGCCTCACGAGAGGGTCTGGGTTGTGTGTTGATACAAGAGGGGAAAGTGGTTGCCTATGGCTCACGTCAGTTGAAAATTCATGAGAAGAATTACCCTACGCATGATTTAGAATGGCAGCTGTGATTTTTGCCTTGAAGATTTGGAGGCATTATCTTTATGGTGAGAGGTTCGAGGTATTCTCGGATCATAAGAGTCTGAAATATCTGTTTACACAGAAAGACTTGAATTTGAGGCAGAGGAGGGGATGGAGTTCATTGAGGATTATGACTTCGAGTTGCACTATCATGGGGAAGGCCAATGTTGTGGCCGATGCCCTTAGTAGGAAATCTGTTGGTGACTTAGCTAGTATAGCCATCCGGGAGTGGGAGATGTTGGGTGCAGTTGGGGAGTTTGATTTGCATCTGGGTGAATCCGTTGAGGCTGCGGCCTTATTTTCTGTTGTTGCACAGCCTACACTTGTGACTCGAGTGTTAGAGGCTCAGAGGGTGATCTTGAGGTAGAATCTCTCCGAGAGAAGATTTCCAATGGGAAGGTTGAGAAGGGTTTGACGGTGTATCCCGACTTGAGTGTGAGATACGGGACCGTCTGTTTGTGCCGGAGTCTTGCGAGAGGAGGTACTCCGAGAGTTTCATCATTCGCGCCTTGCGGTGCATCCGGGAGGTACTAAGATGTATCAGGATTTGGGGCCGCCAGTTTTGGTGGCGGGGTATGAAGAGAGATGTGGCAGCTTTCGTATCTAGGTGCCTTACTTGTCAGCAAGTGAAGGCGAGCATCAGAGGCCAGCGGGTTTGTTGCAACCCTTGCCTATTGCGCGAGTGGAAGTGGGAGCATGTCACTATGGACTTCGTTGTGGGTCTTCCGAGGACTCAGCGGGGTAGTGATGCTATTTGGTGGTTGTAGATCGGTTGACTAAGACGGCGCACTTCATTCCTATGCGTGTTAGAGATTCGGTAGATCATCTTGCCGACTTGTATATTCGGGACATAGTGAGGTTGCACGGGGTCCCAGTGACAATCATCTCAGATAGAGATCCTCGTTTTACTGCCAGGTTGTGGCAGAGTTTGCAGAGTGCTTTAGGCACTAAGTTGACCTTTAGCACGGCTTATCATCCTCAGACTGACGGGCAGTCCGAGCGTACTATTCCGATCCTCGAGGATATGCTTCGGGGTTGTGTTCTTGATTTCAGTGGGTCGTGGGAGAGGCACTTGCCTTTGGTGGAATTTGCCTACAACAACAGTTTTCAGTCTAGTATCGGTATGGCACCGTTTGAGGCCTTGTATGGCCGACCGTGTAGATCTCCTGTTTGTTGGGCCGAGGTGGGTGATGCACCTTTGTTGGGTCCGGAGTTGGTGAGGGAAACGACGGAGAAAGTTGAGCTTATCCGTAAGAGGCTTGTTACAGCACAGAGTCGTCAGAAATCTTATGCCGACCGTAGGAGGAGACCTTTGGTATTCGAGGTGGGTGATCATGTCTTTTTGAAGATATCACCTAGGCGGGGTTTAATGAGGTTTGGGAAGAGCGGGAAGTTGTCCCCTCGGTTTATTGGGCCTTTTGAGATCCTTGAGAGGATCGGCGAGGCTGCCTATCGTTTAGCTTTGCCACCGCAGTTATCCGGAGTTCATGACGTGTTTCATGTGAGTATGCTTCGGAAGTATGAGCCGGATCCATCGCATGTACTGGATTGGACTGACTTAGTTGTTGATGAGGATGTCTCGTATGAGGAGAGACCGGTTCGGGTCTTGGATAGGCGGGATCTTGGATTTGTGGAGAAAAAGGAATAAGGAAGGGAAAAGTGAAAAAAAAAAACCCTCCTTCCCTTACCCTTTCTCTCAACAAATCCTTCAACAAATCCAAGACAAACAAAACCTAAGGGTTTCACCACACTATTTTTTATGTGTTATATTCAATAAATTTTCATGGAGAACCAAACATTAGTATTTATAACTACTTTTAATCTGATGTGTAGGCTATCATCATCAATTTTGAGTCACTAATCCCGTTCCCAAATCTATTCGTAATTATTTGCAAGTCAATCTTGTAACACCAATTCTACAAACTTAAGCGAACACAGCAAAAAGTTGCAAATGAAGGCTTCAAACCCATGATGCAAAAGATCCAGAGCTCGATTCACCCAAAATGAAGATCCACCCATTGAAACAAAAGATACCCAGATTGAACCCATCGCTTCACATAAATCTCTTTGAAAACACAAATGCAAATATATATATATATACAAAGAAAGACTGTGTAAGTAAGTAAGTACGTATAGTTACCTATTTAAGCATACGAAGATCAAAAGAAGGCCATTTATAGCGACCTTGGTCTTTTCCCATTTGATTGTTGTATCCGGACTTATGTTCCGTAGATTCCGTCACATTATTGTTGGTGTTGTTGTCCTTTAATTCTTTATTTTTGAGTTATGGGTTGAGTTGGGCAGGTTTGTTACAGGTTGGTTGGGTTGGAAACCAAGTGTTGCTGTCCAGATTTTTGGACCTTCGCTCGAGCGAGGAGTTGGTCGCTCGAGCGAGCTGTTGTTTTTGTTCTTCGCTCGAGCCAGGTTTGGTCGCTCGAGCGAGAGTCTGCGTCTGGGCTTAGGACCTGAGAGATGTGTTTCTTGGCTCGAGCGAGCATTTCTTCGCTCGAGCGAGCGAGGTGTATGTTTTCGAGTTCTTCGCTCGAGCGAGCATTTCGTCGCTCGAGCGAGCTTCTGGGTTGCAGACCTGAAGCATCGAGTTTTTGGCTCGAGCGAGCTTTCTTCGCTCGAGCGTGGATTTTTGTGTCTGGTCACTCGAGCGACCATGTTTCGCTCGAGCGAGCCTGTTCAGTTTAAATAGGCAGCAGCGGGTTTTTTAATCAGTTTTCTATCTCTTTTTGTTTCGAAACCCTAGGTCCGACCATTCTCTCTCCATACTCACCTTCTCTCCTAGGTTTGATCTAGTTAGGGTGTGTTTTTACCCTAGTTGCTTTACAAATAAGATAGAGGAGAGTGAGTGCTTCCATTTAATCTGAACGGTTGTTGATTTGGAGCACTTTGGAGTTTGGGCTATCATCTCCGTCTTCTTGTTTTTGAGTATTTTTCGAGGTAGGGATTTCCTACTCCATTTATACGCTTTAATCCTAAGTGTTGGTATTTTGGTATGTGGGGTAGTTTGGTAATTTTGGAGAAACCTTAGGGTTTTGGCTTAGATTAATTTGTATAATTAATTTAAGGGAAAAATGTGGAATTGGGTTTAATTCATGAAGTTGGGGAAATTATGAGATTAATGATATAGTTAGGTAGTTTAAATACTTACCTATGAGAATGTTGATTTTACATTCATTGTTGTATTTATTTCTTGTTTAGAAATAACTGTTTTGGGCTATCGTGGAGGATAGTCGTGATTGTTGTAGACCTTGCATGTGGCTTAGTATAACTGGAATTAAGTCACTTATGTTGACTGTTGAATTAATACAGAACATTACTTGTATTGATTATGTGTTGTATATGGTAATTGTGTGTTTCATTGCATATGCATGTTGTTTGGAGAAGATAGGGGATGAACTCCACGGTTTAGGGGAAGATAGGGGATGTACCTCTAAACCGGATTTGTTGGGAGGAGATAGGGGATGGACTCCAGTAGCATCACTCATATGTGTGCTTATTGATAATAGCAATATTGCTATTTGTTGTTGATGTGATACATCATTATAATGTGTATCAGTTGGAAGTATGAAAGTGTTGTGGTTTGAGCTTTAGTCTCATTTATTTTTGTGACATCTGGATCACTATTATAGTTGGCCAGGTTCTGAGCCATAATGATATAATTGGAAAGTTGAATAAATATTGGAAAGTGAAAGGTGTCATAGACAATATGTCATAGACAATGTAGACATTCGTGTCATAAAATTGGAAATTGATTATCTTGTGTTAACCATGTATCGAATGCTAATGCTTTAGTTAATTCTTATGCTTGGTTTAGTATTTTCTACTGGGCTGTGGCTCACCCTATATGGGAACTTCATTTTCAGGTTCAGGTGGTTCACTACCTCCAAGGACTTAGCTTGTGAGGATTTGGACTCGAAGACTTGCTTTATTTTATTTGTTTTATTTGAACAACTTGTAAACTTTCAGCCTAGGGCTTTATTTGTTTTTGAGTTAGAACTCATGGAATTGTGTCCAAGTGTTGGCTTGGCAAGATGTAAGCCCATAGGGCATTTATTATGATGTTTTTATTTCATGGCACTCTGATGAATGGAATAAGATACTTTATTTCCTTATAATTCCGTATGTTAATATTATGTATTATGGGTTTATTTTTGAGGGCGTTACACCATTGAAGTGAGAGGATATAGAAGGATCTGGTGAAGTAGAGAGAGAGTGAGGATGAAATGAGTACATCAATGTGGCCGATCCCATCCCAGACACAAGCTTGAAATTCCATAGTACCATCATCAACAGCATTGGCATCCTTGACGTCAAACGTAATATAATACCTACTCCCAGCACAAATTGTCCTGTTTGCCTTGACAATCTTCACAAACTCCAGATTCCTACCATGCACACATATATTTTCCAATATATATATATATGAACAACAACAAAGGCTAATTAAAGGCATAACAAAACAAAACTATATAATTGAATAAAGAAATAAGTAATACACCTCTTTCTCATTGAATTGCTTAAGAGCTAATTCCGAAAAAGTTTTGAGTTTGTTGGCAATCTCATCGAGGTTAAAAACCGGCATTGTTGTACCGAACGCAAAGGAGCGTGGGAAGTACATGACATCAAAACCCTGTATAAGTATTTGTATTGTAAGCCCAGAATTATAACAATTACAATAATACTAATAATAATATGGTAAATAGGATTTCGAAGAAAATAGAGATAAATGAAAAGGGGAAGTATTAAGAGAAGCTAGATAAGATATACATACATCACTTTGGGTTAACTGTCTATCATACTCTTGGAATTCCTTATCAGTAAACTCATGCATTCCATCACTATCATCTTCCACATCTGAATCATCATCGTAGTTATAGAATACGATTTCAGATCTAGGGTCTTCTTTTTCTTCTTTTGCTGATGAACATGACTGTTGTGGTGGTGAGGAAGCATAACCCTCGTACCTTTGCTTCTTAGAAGGAGAAGCAGACACAATCTCCCATTTGGAATTGTTCCTTTCGATGCACAGATCGGAAGCCATACCTTCCTTCCCACCTTGCCGCAGAGAACGACAATGAAAACCTAGAAAACAGACGAAGAAAATTTTACCACTTTATTTGGGGATCCTGCTGAATAATTTGAACAGTTTATACGGTAGGGCTATAATATTTATATAAAAAAATTAAATTAATTGGAAATTAATAATTCCATGATCAAACTTAAATTGTTATTAAAAAAAAATATTAATATTATCTTAACTGTTTATTTTTTAAAAAATAAATGATTACGTTTGGTGGACTTTTGAAAATTTAATTTCATCCCTTGGTTTGAATGTTGTGTTTAGTTATAATTTTTAAATATTGATTTCATATTTACTTTTGAAAACATGTTTAGCCAGTCATTTGGTTGATTGAAACAGTTTTTTTTTTAAATAAAAATATTTTTGAATTTTTTTTAATAAATTTTAATTAGTTTTTTATAGAATTTTCGGTTGTGTATTTAGTTATGAGTTGTAAGTTTTTGAATAAAATATTATGTATCACATCAAAAATTCCAAACTCAATTCAAAACTCAACTGAAATCGAGAGAAATGAGAGTATGTATGTGTGTATTTTGAGTGTATAGGATTTGATTTTTGAAATGCAAAGGCTCTCTCTCTCTCTCTCTCTCTCTGTCTTTCAAAGGTGTCTCTTCTGTGTTGTGGTTGTGCCAGCGGCTTTCAAATCCATTTTCCTGGTCACTCCCCGTTTAGAGAGAGAGAAACACATACATTGAGAGATTGATTTGGGGAGATTTGATGAGGGAAAAAAAAGAGAGGGAATTTTAAGAGGAAGACCACCGATCAGTAGATTACCCCAAAAAAAATAAATAAAATAAAGTATTCAAAATAATTTTTAGATTTGTTTTTTTAAAAAAATTAAAAATAATCTCAGAGCAATAATAATTAAAATTATATTTTTAAAATTTTAAAAAGTATTTATGACCTAAAAGATTAAAAAAAAATTCAAAAAAAATTTAGATTTGTTTTTTTTTTTTTTTTTGAAAAAATTAAAAATAATTTGAAAGCAATAAAAATCAAAATTATATTTTTAAAATTTTAAAAAGTATTTATGACCTAAAAGATAAAAAATATACAAAAATAAATAAGTTTTTTTTTTCACCCAATTTTTTTTTTTTAGTTTTTTAGGAAAAAAAAATTGAAACTAGTTTCTGAAAATAAAAACAAACATATTGAAATTGATAATCTAACCATATTCTTTGAAAAAGTTTAAATTATCTCAAATTAGTCATCTCAACTTAAGAGTGTGTTTGGTCTCAATGGGTTCATTTTGTGATCTAATTCAATGATCATTTTAATTTTATAATTCAGTAACTAAAATATTTAAAACTCTTTCAAAAATTATAATAAAAAACACAAATCACGAAATCACATCATTCTACTTAGCAAAACTTTTACCAACGAATAGTGCCATCGTCGCTAAATGGTTAACTCTTTGCCCATGCTAACTTGTCGTCGCCAAAAGTAAGCACACTAATAGCAACGCTCATTGTGTTGCTAAAACATAAGCCTCGTAGGTAAAAGTTTTGAAATTTTGGCGCCAACCAAAAAATTTGGCGCTAAAATAATTTTATGCCTTTTTAGCGACGACAACAAATTGCGTCGGTAAAGGTATACTTTTACCAACGAAATTGATCACTGTGTCGCCAAAAATATACTTTTGGCGATGAAAAATTGACATCGTCGCCAAAAGTAGTCGCCAAAAGTGCAATTTCTTGTAGTGCATGGAATGGAGTTTTGGTGGAAATTCCTTAAGGTTTGTGTAAATGGCTTGTCCCACATTGATTTGGTGGGAAGTTTTGAATGGGTTTATATAGCTTGGACTTATAACTTGGGGAGGGCCCCAAGGGGCACCCAAGTTTGTAGAAGGGAGAGGTTATGGGCAAAATGGGCTAGACCCATTGGACCAAAAATCACCACGCCGCGTGGCCGTGTGAGGGGTGGGTTGGGCTTGTCCGGCCAATACTAATCTTTTTGGGCAAAAATATTTGAATAAAATTTATTTTTTGATAGAACAAATTCTGTCCAAATTTAAGTTTTAATTTTTGAATTCAAAATGTTATTTGCACCTCTTCAGAAATTCTTTACAGGTTCGGATCTGTCCAAAATCGAATATGTTCGGTTCAAATTTAAATCCACCCGAACAGATTTGAAATTCAAACAGATTCGGTTATCTGTTTAAATTCAAACCCAACAGGTACAGTACCTGTTCAAACAGGTATGCTACTGTTCAATTCAGAATCAAAGGGTGCCATTACTTCTATAAATAGACCAGCCTCATTTGATCAGATTCACTCCAATTTTCGTCCCTCTTTGCTACAATTCATCTCTGCATTTTGCTGCATTTATTCCATTATTTTTTCTGTGAGAAAGAGTGTATACACTAAGTGTGTTGAACAAATAAATTGTACTGCTGCATTTATTTGTTGTTGATCATTTCATCCTGGGAGATAAGCGTCCATATTCTGAAAGCACCGTAGAGAAGACGAATCTGTCTTAAGGACACTGTGTCGAACACTGGACTTGATCAGATTATTATTCGAAGAAATTAATCAAGTAAGTTGTTTAATTTATTATTCTGTTTATTTGTTTATTAAATCATATTTTAATTTTGTTTTGTAACAAAATAAAATTTGTTTTTATTTATTTAATTTTATTTCTAGTTTGATTTTTGTAATCAAACAATTTTCTCTCATTTCCTTTATTTCTTTTATTTCTAGTTGTTGTTAAGTACACAATAGATTAATTATTTAATTACAGTGAAGATTGTCCAACAATCTTAAGACAGATTATTTTTGGTATCTTCATTGTATTTAATTTTCTGTGATTTCATAAAGACATATTCTGGTTGGAAAAACAATACTGGTTTATGCTATTTGACAGATAGTAGTAATATACTGTCTCTTTTCTTTGACAACTAGTAGTAATATACTGGTGTCATTAACAATTGCAGAATATTAATTTGTGTTACAGAAAATTATTGTGGTATTTTATTTTTCTAGTTTTAGTAACAAGGAAAATAAGATTATTTTGTGTAATAATTTTTCTGGTTTTAGTAACTAGAAAATTAATTTGTGTTTTAATTTTTTCTGATTTTTGTAATCAGAGATTATGGCTACTGCTACTGAAACTGCAACTGGAAGTGGTACTGCAATTGTTACACCAACACCGCTCCCTATCCAGAACCATGTTCAAGTACCAATAAATCATAGAGAAAAACCAGAAAAATGTAACGGTACTGAGCTTAAGAGATGGCAGCAGAAGATGTTGTTCTCTCTTACAACTCTAAATTTGGCCCGGTTTCTCCATGAAGAGGCTCTAGCACTTAAAGAGGGTGAAAGTGATCGGCAAGTTGTTACCGCTGTAGATGCTTGGAAACATTCAGATTTCCTGTGCAGAAACTACATCCTCAATGGCCTTGACAACATGCTGTATAATGTTTACAGTCCTCTGAAAACAGCGAAAGAGTTGTGAGATTCTTTGGAGAAGAAATACAAGACAGAGGATGCAGGCACGAAGAAATTTGTTGTCAGTAAATTTCTAGACTTTGTTATGGTAGACTCCCAAACGGTAATTTCTCAAGTTCAAAGTTTTCAATTAATTTTACATGATATTCATTCTGAGGGTATGTCTCTAAGCGAGTCTTTCCAAGTCGCTGCTTTAGTGGAAAAGTTACCACCAGCTTGGAAAGATTTCAAAAATTATTTAAAACATAAACGCAAAGATGACCATGGATGAACTTATTGTAAGACTGAGAATTGAGGAAGATAACCGAAGGCTGAAAAGGAGGAATGGGAAAAATCCCATTGAGTCCAAGGCTAATGTGGTTGAACAAGTTCATAAACCACATAACAAAAAGAGGAAGTTTACTGGAGATGGTCCTAAACAAGGCGATGCAACAAGAAGTTCAAAGGAAATGCTATACTGTGGCAAGACTGGACATCGAGCTTCTGACTGCCGCCGCCTAAGAAGGATCATGGAAGTACAAGCAAGAAGACTACCAATCAAGCCAATGTAACTGAACTAGATTACATCTCTGACGGAGTGAATGACATCAACCTCTCTGCTGTGGTGTCTAAGGCTAATCTGGTGGAAATCCCAAGGAATGGTGGGTTGACACTGGAGCAACTCGTCACATATGTGCGGACAAGAAGATGTTCACTACCTACAATGAGGCTACAAATGGTGAACAACTTTTCATGGGAAATTCTTCTACTTCTACTGTGGCTGGACAAGGAAAGGTGATCTTGAAGATGACATCAGGGAAAGAACTGACCCTCAACAACGTACTGCATGTACCTGACATCCGAAAGGATTTAGTTTCTGGTTCTTTGTTAAGTAAAAATGGTTTTAGGCTTGTTTTTTAGTCTGATAAATTTGTATTAACAAATAGTGGTATGTATGTTGGTAAGGGATACATGAGTGATGGTCTCTTTAAATTGAATATAATGATAGTTGTACCGAAAGTTGCTATGAATAAGAATAACACATCTTTTGCTTATATTCTTGAGTCGAATTTATGGCATGGTAGATTAGGACATGTAAATTTTGATGCTTTGCGTAGATTAATTGGTTTAGATTATATACCAAAGTTAGAAATTGATTCTAATCATAAATGTGAAATTTGTGTAGAAGCGAAACTAACTAAGGCTCCATTTAAATCGGTTGAAAGGAAAACCGAACCTCTAGAATTAATTCATACTGATGTATGTGATCTTAAATTTGTTCAAACTAGAGGAGGCAAAAAGTATTTCATAACATTTATCGATGATTGCACAAGATATTGTTATGTTTATTTACTTAGAAGTAAAGATGAAGCCTTAGAAATGTTTAAACTCTACAAAACAGAAGTTGAAAATCAACTTGGTAAAACCATTAAAATGGTTAGAAGTGATAGGGGTGGTGAATATGATGCACCATTAAATGAATTTTGTGCACAACATGGCATTATTCACCAAACTACAGCACCCTATTCTCCTCAGCAAAATGAAATTGCTGAAAGAAATAATAGAACCCTTAAAGAAATGATGAATGCCATGTTACTAAGTTCAGGCTTACCACAGAACTTGTGGGGGGAAGCAATATTGTCTGCTAATTATGTTCTTAACAGAATACCCCACAAGAAAACCAACAACACTCCTTATGAATTGTGGAAAGGTCGACCGCCTTCCTACAAATACTTAAAAGTGTAGGGGTGTTTGGCAAAAGTTGAAGTTCCTGTTCCTAAAAAGACTAAGATTGGACCAAAAATAGTAGATTGTGTGTTTATTGGTTATGCTCAGAATAGTAGTGCATATCGGTTTCTGACTTATAAATCAGAAATACCTGATATAAATGTGAACACTATTATAAGTCAAGGAATGCTGTGTTTTTTGAACATGTCTTTCCTTACAAGAAAGGACAGGAATTAAGTTCACAGAAAAGAACTTATGATTGTACACAAAGTCAAGAGACTAATGACAATCAAACACAAGAGACTAGTAATGGTCTCACCAACAGGATTTAACTGATGATGAACCAAGACGAAGTAAGAGAGCGAGAACATCAAAATCCTTTGGTCCAGATTTTCTGACATACTGTTAGAAAATGAACCTCAAAGCTTTAAGGAAGCAATGATAGGTCCTGAAGCACCTTTGTGGAAAAGGCTGTTAATAATGAAATTGAGTCCATTATGCAAAATCATACTGGGAATTGGTGGATCTTCCACCAGGTTCTAAACCTCTAGGATATAAATGGATATTCAAGAGAAAAATGAAAGGCAGATGGTTCAATAGACAAGTATAAAGCAAGACTTGTAGTTAAAGGTTACAGACAAAAGAAGGTCTGGACTATTTTGACACATATTCCCCTGTGACAAGAATAACATCCATTCGCATGCTTATTGCTATAGCAGTGTTGTTTAATTTAGAAATACATCAAATGGATGTCAAAACAGCTTTCTTAAACGGTGATCTAAATGAAGAGATCTATATGGATCAACCGAAGGGTTTGTAGTACCAGGGCAAGAAAAGAAAGTTTGTCGGCTTGTAAAATCTCTTTATGGATTAAAACAAGCACCTAAGCAATGGCATGAAAATTTGATCATGCTATGCTTACTAATGGATTTAAGATAAACGAATGTGACAAATGCGTCTATGTTAAAAACACTTACCAAGGATATGTCATAGTTTGTCTTTATGTGGATGACATGCTTATCATTGGAAGCAGTCAAAACATGATCAAATGAACTAAGCAAATGCTTAACAAAAGATTTGATATGAAAGATATGGGGGTCGCAGACGTTATATTAGGAATGAAAATTACTAAAACATCTGATGGATATGTATTATTCAATCACATTATATTGAGAAAATTCTTGGTAAATTTATCAAGATGATTTGAATGTAGCTAGAACACCTATAGACATCAGTCTTTATTTATCGAAAAATAAAGGTGATGCAATGTCTCAATTAAAATACTCCCAAATCATTGGAAGCCTAATGTACCTAATGAATTGTACTCGTCCTGATATAGCTTATGCTATCAGTAAATTGAGTAGGTACACTAGCAATCCTAGAGAAGACTATTGGAAGGCGATCATTCAGGTTCTTAGATATCTAAGATTCACCCGTGATCATGGTTTGAACTTTACTCGATATCCAGTAGTACTTGAAGGTTACTGTGATGCAATTGGATATCGGCTACTAAAGATTCAAAATCCACTAGTGGATATGTCTTTACTCTGGGAGGCGCTGTTGTTTCTTGGAAATCCACGAAACAAACTTGCATCGCACGATCCACGATGGAATCCGAGTTCATTGCTTTAGACAAAGCAGGAGAAGAAGCAGAATGGCTTCGTCACTTCTTAGAAGACATTTCAATGTGGCCAAAACCTGTGCCAGCTATTTGCATTCATTGTGATAGTCAATCTGTAATAGGCAGGGCACAAAATCAGATGTATAACTGTAAGTCACGACATATTCGCCGTCGACATAATATCGTAAGGCAATTGTTGTCAAATGGAATAATCTCAATAGATTATATAAAATCTAAAGAGAATATTGCGGATCCGTTAACAAAAGGTTTGACAAAAGAGCTAGTGTATAGTTCATCGAAGGGGATGGGATTAAAGCCTATTACATAAGAGTCATCATAATGGTAACCCTACTTATATGACTGGAGATCCCAAGAACTAAGTTCAAAGGGACAACTAAGTTATGTGTGGCTCACCAGAAATCACCAAGGGATTAAAATTCCCTACCCATTCCTATGGTGAGAGTGATATCTGCAACATGTGTTGTCTACAGGGGTATAAGGATAAGCTTAGCTTTTAATGATTACTTATATCTTTATTTAGGCATGAAAATCAAGACGAGTATAAGGAGATACTCACAATAAAAATCACCTATATGAGTGCCGAACTGGGGCCGGTTCTATGAGAATGAAGAGGCTAAATTCTCTAGAAACACTCATGAAAACCAGGAGCGTTCAAGGCCAAAATGAACACAACAGTGAGAACCACGATGTGTTAGAAGATATTTTGTGTGAAATCTATTGTCTTGGCTTACACAAGCGGCTGAACAATTCAAGGCATCGCGTCCATTGGTTAGCTAGTAAGTTCGATAGGTTATCACTAGAGAAGGTTCAAGGCCGAAAGCTACCTATCCTGATGCAAGATATTTTCGACTTATACTCTTTCGTTAAAGCCTGCATATTGTTGCATTTCAGTTGTCATCAAATTCCATTCATGTGAGGGATTGTTGGAAATGGTTTGGAAAATCTGGGTAAAAAACAGATTTTTTCCTAACTTTGGTCTAATATTTAGGTGGGACCCGTGCGTCAATTTTCGCGGGTCTAAGTGGTAACGCGTTCTATGCCGCGTTGTGATTCACGCGGTATATTTGGTTGCTCAAAACCATTATCGAGTGAATGGGAAATTGAAGCCAAAGTGTGCTCCATGGAAATGGAGTTGTGCTGGAAATTCCTTAAGGTTTGTGTAAATGGCTTGTCCCACATTGATTTGGTGGGAAGTTTTGAATGGGTTTATATAGCTTGGACTTATTATTTAGGGAGGGCCCCAAGGGGCACCTCAAGTTTTGTAGAAGTGAGAGGTTATGGGCAAAATGGGCTAGACCCATTGGACCTAAAAATCACCGCGCGCCGCCGCCCGTCCGGTCGGGCGGGCCGGCCTGGGCCTGGGCGTGGTGTGAGGTTGGGTTGGGCTTGTCCGGCCCAATACTAATCTTTTTGGGCCAAAAATATTTGAGTTCAATTTATTTTTTGATAGAATAAATTCTGTCCAAATTTAAGGTTTAATTTTTGAATTCAAAATTTTATTTACACCTTTAGAAATTCTTTACAGGTTCGGATCTGTCCAAAACCGAATATGTTCGGTTCAAATTTAAATCCACCCGAACAGATTTGAAATTCAAACAGATTCGGTTATCTGTTTAAATTCAAACCCAACAGGTACAGTACCTGTTCAAACAGGTATGCTACCTGTTCAATTCAGAATCAAAGGGTGCCATTACTTCTATAAATAGACCAGCCCTCATTTGATCAGATTCACTCCAATTTTCGTCCCTCTTTTGCTGCAATTCATCTCTGCATTTTGCTGCATTTATTCCATTATTTTTTCTGTGAGAAAGAGTGTATACACTAAGTGTGTTCGTTGAACAAATAAATTGTAGTGCTGCATTTATTTGTTGTTGATCATTTCATCCTGGGAGATAGGCGTCCATATTCTGAAAGCACCGTAGAGAGGACGAATCTGTCTTAAGGACACTGTGTCGAACACTGGACTTGATCAGATTATTATTCGAAGAAATTAATCAAGTAAGTTGTTTAATTTATTATTCTGTTTTATTTGTTTATTAAATCAGATTTTAATTTTGTTTTTGTAACAAAATAATTATTTATTTATTTATTTAATTTTATTTCTAGTTTGATTTTTGTAATCAAACAATTTTCTCTCCTTTCCTTTATTTCTTTTATATTCTAGTTGTTGTTAAGTATACAACAGAATTAATTAATTTAATTACAGTGAAGATTGTCCAACAGTTTAAACCTGTCATTGCCACACCAAATACAACCCTCCCACCACCACCACCACCACCACCACCCTGAACTTTGCTAGCTATACGTACCG
>JAPPVO010001259.1:0-49311 GCA_030407325.1 Camellia japonica | reverse complement strand
CAGTGCTTCGTGGCAGTGAATGGGAGTCGGGCTGCCAAAGGCCTCGTTCAAATGATAGAAGGACCGGAAGACCGGGGAGTTCTTGACGATGTGGGCACCAAGGCAGAGGACAAAGCTGTTGAGGAATTGGTGGAGGTGCGAATTGATATGGAGCGGCCGGATAAGTTCTTCCTGCTCGGTTCCAGCCTCACGGCCCAAGAAAGGACCGAGATGGTTGAATTTTTGATGGCCAACATCGAAGTCTTTGCATGGTCGCCTTACGACATGCCCGGCCTCGATCCAAGTTTTATCTGCCATCACCTCAATGTCTTCCCTGGAGCAAAGCCAGTCATTCAGCGAACAAGGAGATCAGCACTGCATCACGCCGAGGTAGTTGCAGAGGAAGTGAAAAACTTGCTTGAGGCACGAGCGATTCAGGAAGTGCACTACCCTCGGTGGATTTCCAACACAGTAGTGGTGCCCAAGAAGAATGGAAAGTGGCGAGTTTGTGTCGATTACAAGACAGTCAACCGAGCTTGTCTGAAGGATAGCTTCCCTTTGCCCCGTATTGACCAGCTTATGGACTTGACGGCTGGACATAATCGGCTCAGCTTCTTGGATGCCTATCGCGGCTACCACCAGATTGCCATGCATGGGCCCGACCGAGAGATTACTTCCTTCACAACTCCAAGGGGACTCTTCTGCTACCGAGTCATGCCTTTTGGTTTGAAGAACGCCGGGGCAACTTTTCAGAGGATGGTGACCAAGATGTTTGCTTCTTTGCTTGGGCGGACAATGGAGGCCTACATTGATGATATGGTGGTTAAAAGCCGGCATGCAGGAGACCACTTATCCGACTTGGCCGAAATGTTCGCCATTCTTAAAAAACACAAGCTGCGCCTGAATGCGTCTAAGTGTGCCTTTGGCGTGGGATCTGGAAAATTTTTGGGATTCCTAGTCACGAACCGAGGCATCGAAGCAGTCCCCACTCAGATCAGTGCCGTGCAAGATTTGAAGCAGCCCAGCTCGGCTAAGGACGTGCAGCATCTGGCCAGGATGGCCACCGCGCTTAATCGATTTATAAGCCGGTCATCAGATCGCTGCCGCCCTTTTTTTCAGGCATTGAAATCAAAGTTCTTGTGGGATGAAGATTGTGACCGGGCTTTGGCCGAGCTCAAGGAGTATCTGTCTTCTCCGTCACTGTTGGTTACACCAAAGCCAGGCGAGGAACTCTATCTTTACCTTGCCGTCTCACAACATGCAGTCAGTGCAGTGCTTGTCCGAGCTGAAGGAATTAGGCACCTCCCAATCTTCTACGTCAGTAAGACCTTGCTACCGGCAGAGTCGAGATACTTGCCGTTGGAAAAGCTTGCATTAGCGTTGATGATGGCTTCAAGGAAGTTGGCGCACTATTTTCATGCCCATACCATCATCGTTCTGACCGAATTCCCCCTTAAGGCCTTGTTTGAGCGGGCGGACTTTTCTGGTCGAATTCTTAAGTGGGCGGTCAAATTGGGACAATTTGATGTGAAGTTCCAGCTGCGCACAGCTATAAAAGCCCAGACCTTAGCTGATTTCGTTGCTGAATTCTCACCTGGAACTCATCCGGTGTGCCCGGTTGACATTGCCGCGGCAGATGAGGAGGTGAACGCAAGCCTAACCGAGATACAACAACCTGGTGGAGTTTGCGACGCGAAATTTGCGCGCCCCACCGAAGCACCCTCAGTTTGTACAACTCCACCGACTGGGGATGCGATGACGGAGTCGGGTCCCACTAATCAACCTGCTCCGTCCGGAGCCGCATCACCACGGGGGGAAGAAATGGACCCACCCAGCACAGAGCTGCGGCCGGCACAATACCGCAACCTGGTGATTCGCCTACGGACTTGGGCATCGCGGAACAACTTGCTGAGTCCGGTGCCGCATCACCACGGGGGGAAGAAATGGACCCACCCAGCACAGAGGCTGCGGCCGGCACAATACCGCAACCTGTTGATTCGCCTACGGACTTGGGCATCGCGGAACAACTTGTTGAGTCCGGTGCCGAATCACCAAGGGGGGCTGAAGTGGAACCAATCAGCGCAGAACTAGAAACCAGACAGCTGAGCAACCGAGATCCCATTACCCTTCGAAACTCTCAGGACCCTTCAGAGTGTTGGAAACTCTTTGTGGGGGAGATGTGGAAACTTTTCGTTGATGGAGCGTCGAACCGCCACGGTGCTGGGCTAGGTATCGTTCTTATCTCGCCAGATGGCCTAACTATTGAACATTCTATCACCCTTGGCTTCCCAGCATCCAACAACGAGGCCGAGTACGAGGCGCTTCTGGCTGGACTCAAGAGCGCTCTTCAGATGAAGGCTTCCGAGCTAATGGTGTACAGTGATTTCCAGCTGGTGGTTAACCAAGTCGCTGGGATTTATGAAGCAAAGGATGACAGAATGGCAAAGTACCAAGCTCTGGTCAGGGAACACTTCAAGCAATTTCAGGCAATTAGAGTTCAACAGATTGGCCGTGAAGAAAACAGCCGAGTAGATGAGCTGGCCGGCCTTGCTTCAATGGTTGATAGTACATCTCCTAACCCCCTGTTGATTGAATTCCTTCCGAGGCCCAGCATTGAGGCAGCCGGGTAGACGGATGTACTCTACGCCGCGCTAGGTCCTTCCTGGATGGACCCCTTAATCCTGTTTCTCAGAGACCGGACTCTGCCAGCCGACAAGAAAGAAGCGCACAAAGTCCGGGTGAAGTCAGAGCGGTTTTGGCTCTCTCCATCTGGAGCGTTGTATAAAAAGTCCTTCACCGGTCCTTTTCTGAAGTGCGTGCACCCGAGTAGCGTGGAGGCCTTCTTGTACGAAATTCACGAAGGCATCTGTGGCAGTCATATAGGGGGCAGGTCCCTGGCCTATCGAGCTATTTCGCAGGGCTACTGGTGGCCGTGCATGCAGGCCGACGCACAAAAGTATGTCCGCAAGTGCGAGAAATGCCAGAAGTTCGCCCATCAGATCCATCAGCCAGCTAGGGAACTTCTTCCCCTCACCAGTCCTTGGCCCTTTGCCATGTGGGGGCTAGATATAGTCGGGCCGCTACCAACAGCACCAGGCAACCGGAAGTTCTTCATCGCGGCCATAGATTACTTCACCAAATGGGTTGAAGCTGAGCCCTTGGCAACAATCAAGGAGAAAGACGTGAAGCGGTTTGTCTGGCAGAATGTGGTCACGCGATTTAGCGTCCCCAAGATTTTGATCTCTGATAACGGCACCCAATTTGACGGTCGCCTATTCAGAGGATTTTGTGAAGATCTAAAGATTGAATTCTACAACTCCACCCCGGCTTACCCGCAGTCCAACGGTCAGGCCGAGGCATCAAACAAGACTATCTTGGATGGGTTGAAGAAACGGCTGGAGAAGGCAAAGGGAAAATGGGCTAAGGAACTACCCAGCGTCCTTTGGGCATACCGAACAACCCGCGGCGATCTACCGGGGAAACTCCATTTGCTTTGGCTTATGGCATGGAGGCGGTCATACCCTTGGAAGTTGGCATGCCCACCATAAGAAGTGAAAGTTTCGAGCCCGAGCTGAACGCCGAGGCTATTGCCTGGAATTAGACCTAGTGGAGGAGCGTCGGGAGAAGGCCCTCATCCACGTGGCTGCCTACCAACAAGAGCTCTCAAGGAAGTACAACAAGACGGTGCACCCCAGACCGTTTAAAGTAGGTGATTGGGTTTTGAGGAAAGTTATGGGAAACACCCTGGTGCCAGGTGAAGGCAAACTAGGGGCAAATTGGGAAGGACCCTACAAGATAACTGGTCTGGCGGGCAAGGGGGCATACCACTTGGAGGACCTGGAGGGTAGAGCAATACCCCGGCCATGGAATGCGGCCAACCTCAAACTGTATTTTTTCTAACTTTAGCTTTCTTTTTGTGCAAAGGAATTTTTTGCCTTACACTTCAGAATGTAATTCTTTTTGTCAATATATAGAAGTGACTTTGCTTTAGCATTCAGATTGTTGTTTTAATGTAAAGACCGAGATGATTTATTCCGGTTGAAAGAGTTGATGTTTTGTTCAACTTAGGTACTCTCAACCGAGATAATTTATTCCGGTTGAAAGAGTTGATGTTTTGTTCAACTTAGGTACTCTCAACCGAGATGATTTACTCCGGTTGAAAGAGTTGATGTTTTGTTCAACTTAGGTATTCTCAACCGCGATGGTTTACTCCGGTTGAAAGAGTTGGTGATTTGTTCAACTTTGTTGTTCCAACCGAGATCGATATTCCGGTTGAAGAAGTTGATGTTTTGTGCAGCTTAGGGATTCCCAACCGAGATGATTTACTCCAGTTGGACGAGCTGATGTTTGGTTCAACTTAGTTATTTCCAGCCGAGATGATTTACTCCGGCTGAAGGCGTTGATGATTTGTTCAACTTAGGATTTCCAACCGAGATGGATATTCTGGTTGAAGAAGCTGATATTTTGTTCGGCCTAGGTATTCTCAACCGAGATGGTTTACTCCCGTTGAAAGGCTTGGTGATTTGTTCAACTTTGTTGTTCCAACCGAGATGATTATTCCGGTTGAAGAAGTGGCTGTTTTGATCAACTTTATAGTTTAAACCGAGATGTTTTGCTGTAAATAGAGTTGGAAGAACCGTGCAAACATTTGATGAAATTAAAGCTTTTCATTGATAAAAAGTTAATACAAAAGGTGGGGAACTTAGCCCGGTTACATTTGTAGACAAAAAGAAAAAAGAAACCTAAGCTAAAGGGGAGAGGTCAGGGAATTCCTCATCAGCTTCCAGGTTGACTGTTGTTGTCTGGTCCTGGACACCGGTCCCAGTCTGGCCGGTCTGCTCCTGCACAGTTTGGTCATCCCCCTCAGCGTCTGCCTCGACCTCTTCTTCAAGTCCTTCCTCGGCCTCAGCCTGCAGCGCGCTGAAGACGTCATTGGCGTATGGAATGAGGTAGGTCGGTAAGAAGACAGCCGGTGGAGAGGCAAACACGTCAGTGTCAGGACCTTGACCGAGTTGTTGACAGGCAGCCTTCCATCTAGCTTTGAAATAGATGTCCTGGGTGGCGAAGACTTGTTTCTTGTAGTTGTCTTCCGCCTCTTTGAAGCCGGCGTTATTGGCGTCTTCACAATCTTTCTCCCTGGACTTCTTGAGCGCGTCCAGCTCGGCCTGGAGCTCGTCCCTCTTTTTCTCGGCTTCGTCGAGTTGGCCGAGCAACCGGTTGTTGTCAGTGTTGGCCATTTCAAGTGAGGACTTTGCTCGGCCAAGCTCGGTTTGGAGGCTTTGTACTTGGCTGGCTGTGTCAGTCGCCTTCTGCCGAAGTCGGTGGATGCGCTCCATGACCAGGTGCTATTTTTGGATGGCCTGCAAAAAACAAGTTAAATCAGATGAGAAACCGTGCAAACACTTGTGCAAATTTCAGAGGCAGATTGAAACTTACCCTGGCCATGGACTTGACAGACGACTTCACCAACCGGGTGTCAGGGACGTGGTCGCTGCCGACCACGTCGCTCGGTAGGAGAAGGGCCTTGGAAAGATCGTAGGTGAGAAGGTGCTCTTTGTCGCCCTTGATCGAAGCCGTCGCCGGGATGTCTTTACCCCGGTGCTTGAGTTGTGGATGCCAGATTGGTGTTGGGTCAGCTGTGGCGGCTGGTTGCTCGGTGGTCAGCTCGGCAACCAGCTCGGCGGAAGGGTCTGCGCGTGCTCTTTTGCCAGCCCGGCGTGTCTCTCGGCTGGACTGCCCGGCAGCTGGAGAAGCTAGGGCGACCACGGCGGCACTTGATTGACCGGCAGCAGGGGAGCGGGTGACGACGCTCGGTATCTCGGCCGAAGTTGCGGTGAGCAGGTTTTTGATTCGGCTTCGCTTGGCCATCTCTTGTTCGTCTGTCAACCGGATCAAGGGGACGTCAGGCAGAGTTGGGTCTGGAGGAGGTAATGGAGCACGGAGAAAGTCTGTTACTTTACTCCGGCGCGGAGCAGAGTATCTGTAGGTTGGAGTGTAACCGAGCAGCTCGTTGCAATCTCGGTGGCGGTAGCGGAGCGCGGTCTTGATGGCCTCTACGTTGGGATATTGGTAGTTGGCTTGTAAGGCTTGAATTGCTGCAAAAGAAACAAGAAAAATGGTTAAGCACAGAATTATGACGATAGAAAGCTAACCGAGCAAGTTTGCGCGGCTTACATGTGGAACCGAAGTTCTTGCTTACGAACTAGCCCGGTACCTCGGCTGTTTCATAATTGCCAGACACCCAGAAGAAATCGTCATCGTGCAAATCCTTGTCTGGTGTGCTGGTCACAATTTTTTCTTTGCCCGGCCTAATCTTAAGGTAGTAGGCGAGGCCATCGCTGGTGTGCCCAAGGGTGTACTGCCGCAGTATCTCGGCTAACCCAAGGTTTATGCCTAGCCGGTTATTCAGTTTGTGCACACCGTTTATTATTCGGTAGGTGTTGGTGGACACTTGTGTGGGTGCTAGCCCTGTTCGGCGCAGGAATTCGGTGATTAGTGGATTGAGCGGGAAGCGAAGGCCTCCTTCGATGATAGACAGCACGGTGAAGGGACATTGTTCTGATCTGCCCTAAGGCGTTGTTTCTTCTGCTGCAAGTTCAAGGTGGACGTCGACCGGGATGCCGTACTCCTCCCTGAACGCAGCTAGCGCAGCCGGAGTATCCACAAGGAAACGGAATTTCCCCATTTATGGCCGGCCTGAGTTAGCTCGACTGAAGGGTTTGGCACTGTGGTAATTGGTGGTAGCTCGGTCTTTGAGGGCCTCAGAAGTGGTCAGTGGTCCCCTTGGACTCTGCAGGAAAAGGATGGCAAGAGTAAGTGTGAGCGCGGTCGCGCGTAGCGAGCTTGACTTTAGCTCGGTCATTAAGAGTGCCAAACCACCTCGGTTGTGAAAGCTAACCAAGGAGCTCGGTCGCCCAAGCGGACCAGATATTAGCCCGGTCGAGCGGACAAGTCCTTTTGCTATCTCGGTTTTTACTTGGGTTGGGACAAACAGGTTGATTGCTCGGTCAGATTGATTTTTTGGATCAAATGAAGACCTGGAGCCCAGTCCGCCCCAGATCTTCAATGTTCTTCAGGAAATATGAAGAACACCATGAACTGTTGAAGGTTTAGGAAGGATTTTAGTGCCTATGTCTTAAAAACTATGTCCGAGTGCCCTAATGTGTGTAACAACGAAGGAAATGACAACAAAAGGGGAGCTGGAGGGCATACCTGTGAAGGGCAGTGGGGGCAGAGGCTTCCTCTTCTTTCTCTTCGAGCACGAGTTCAGCAATGGCAAGGGAGAGAAGGCACCAGAGCTCTTGGTCGCTTGGAATGTAGGAGTGACAGTAGGAATGAATCGAAGAGGGAGGGGGCATGTATGTAGAGGAAGAAAAACCGCCCAAATTCAAATTTCATACGACAGCTGGTTGGCTGCTCGAGGTCCAATGGGAGAACGCCATGTGTCCCCATTAATGGCAGCGTCAGAATTGAAGAGACAGGAAGGTCAGGTGAGGCGTCAACCGAGCAAGCCGAAGAGACAGGAATGTAAGACCGGGCAAGTTTGAATTCATGCATATCAGCTAGCCCGGTTGCTGATTAGTAAATTGAGGACCGAGGAGGTGCTACCCCGGTCGGAATAGGTAATCCCAGTCACGCTTCAGCGAACGGAATTAAGGGGCAATTGAGAGGGAGATTAATGATCTGGTACTAGGCCGGACAGATTTGGGCCGGACAGAGTTTTGCCGGACAGATTTGGGCCGAGCAGGTGTTAAGCCAAGGATGTGTGGCCTTGTCTGGAAAGAAGCTGCTCGGTTAAGGCAACGCTTGGTTGGACCGAGCTGCGTGTTTTGGCGGAGGCGAAGCCAGTCGAGTTAAGAGTCCGGCGCCCGGAAAGGCGCGGAGTGATCGAGATACCTGTTTGCTCGGCAGGAAGGCCGACTACAGACAAGCACGAGCTGTCCCGGGCTCGGCTTTGCCGAGGTGCCGCCGAGCCCGGCCCTCATTGAGCTTAGCTAGTGGAGTGCTTGGGCATGAAGCACAGCACGGCCGTTGACAGACAAGATGGTACAGCTCGGCTGCCGAGCTCCCAGTAGAGTGAGCAGGCAGTTGGGTTAGGTGATGTTCAGCGAGATTTGTGCTGACAGATGGGATAGCAGAGCCACGTGTTGGGAGACCACTGGGAGTAGGTTTGGGACGCAGAAGGGTATATAGGCATGTCTGCGCCCCCCATACTAGACAGACGAACACTTTGTAAGACATTCTTACACTCAAACACTCTCTTCTCCCTCTCTCTGTACCCCAAGGTGTGTGCTAACTTGATCGTCGGAGGGATTTTCCGGCCACACACCGCCGAGTAGCTCACCGCTGTTGTGCTTTCAGGTGATCGGACAGAAACGGAGCTTGGAAGAAAGGAGTACGGGCTCGCCGGAATATTTGCTCCCCGTACAGTTATTTTAGTAATTTTTTATGTGAGAACCCCCTCCTATTGGGCTTTTTTGTGTGTAAATGACATGAAATAAGTTAATGCTGTCAAAACCTCTCAAAATTAAAAAATAAGATGAAAAGATAGGAATACCCTTGCATATATATGGGCAATAGTAAGCAGTTGAGCTATTTGTCTCTCTTGTTCTTTTTCTTCATTTCAAAACTATCAAAGTCCAAAAATTCTTGATTCGAAAACCCCCCTTCAAAAACTGTCAATTGAAGCATAATGAGAGACTTTCAATTGCCATTGTCGAATGATTTGAAATTATTGAACTATTTTATCATCTTCTACCGGTCGTTACTTCCAAATCAACCATCACAAGTCAGAGAAACTCTATTTCTTTTATAGCTCTCTCTCTCTCTCTCTCTCTTCTCTCTCTCTCTCTCTCTCTCTCTCTCCACCAACTCTACCGTCGATGGTTGTTCATCGCCTCCACCATCTTTATCATCGGTTGGTATCGCTCATCTTGATCATTGCCCGGGGACCATCATTTTTACCGTTAATCATCACCATATTAGATTTAATGCCTATGAACTTATATTTGAGATCACTAACTTCAAATCTGAGATAAAATGACCTCATATATGTCAGAAAAATGATAAATTGAGATATTACAATGAAAATAGAGAGTTTTTTTTGTTTGTTTGTTCATAGATCTAACGTAAAATTCGACTATAATTTCTTTATCTAGTATGTACTCTGTTTTCGTAACAGTGAAATTTTACTCTGGTTAACAAAAATAAAGTTTGATTGCTGATTTGCTTAACGACATTAAAATTTTACTTTGAATCATAGTAAAATTTTACTTTGATTCAGAGTAACATTTTAATCTGAATGACGCTGCAAATTCACCTTTCTTTGATAATGACAATAAAATTTTATTGTCTACGTCAATTTCGACGGTATTTTATTTTATTTTTTAAAGAAATTTCATGGTAACCTAGATCTTGTTTGATAGATTTTGATAAGAAGATTCTAAAAATACTAATTTTATCAAAAATCGACATCTAAATAAAAAGTTATATCATTTTAAAGTTTAAAAATAAAAAGGGCACATATGTTGGTACATGTTAGATATGTTTTACAGTAGAACTCATACTAAACCTATATTGTTTATGACAGTAACATTTTATTGTTTTTCAGAATAAAAACCTTCACTTCTACTGAACAAGCTCCATTACAAATTCTTTTACATGAAACTAATCAAGAACATTTATAAAATATATTAAATTGTCAAATTGAATTACAAAGCAACTCAGTGAATTGGATAGACAACCATTCAACAACACAGTAAAAATGGACTGTTATTGCAAAAATACAACATTATTTTCATACTTTTATTACAAAACAATAATGCCTTTCATGACAATGTCTCCTTACAAATCTTTCTGTTATGACAGTATTTTTTGCATCTACCACACTATACTCGTCTTATATTCTCACCCCTAAATGGAATTCTATTCTTTTTTGGCCTATTAGGTAGCTTCTTACAAATTGGATGAAAGACAACAAGATCATCCACAATTATCCATAGTCTCTGCATCGACAATACCAATTGCAAGAGGAAAAAAATTTGAAAGAGAGAACATTTTACAATTAGTAAGTATAATACACAAAAGCCAAAAAAGTAAAACAGTAAAATGTTACTATAATTAAAAGTAAAAGTTTACTTTGAAAATAAGTAAAATGTTACTATGAAATTAAGTAAAATTTTACTTTGTAAGACACTGACAGTAGTATCTACCTTGATCCCCATCCTTCGTTGTAGTTGATAACAATGTGTCCTTCTATTTTCCATTCAGGAAAGTACCATCAATAAACAATAGAAATCGATTAAATCCTTCAATGTGCAATTTGACACAACCTTCAACACAATAGTACGATCACCATACTTGCATAACAACATAAGAGGTGTGACCATTTTTCAAATATGCAATCAGTTGATAGTAAAAATTTATTGTCAATCAAAGTAAAATTTTACTATAACTACGAGTCCAAAAACAAATCACAGAAGCACACAGTATCAGAGTAAAATTTTATTGTTATTCTATCAAACAAAAAACAGAACACATAATACCAAAGTAAAATTTTTATTGTTATTCTATCAAACAAAAACAGAACACATAATACCAGAGTAAAATTTTACTCTCATCTTATCAAACAAAAACAGAGTACATGGTACCAGAGTAAAAATTTACTCTCTTTCTATAAAATAAAAACAGAGCACATATTACCGGAATAAAATTTTACTCTCATTCTATCAAACAAAATCAAATCATGCACAATAAAAATAAAAAAAACAAATCAACATACCTGATCAAACTCGAACAATAATTAAACACTTGATCGAAGAAAAACCTCTAATATTCGATCAACACTCTCAATCTTAATGAAACTCTCAAAATTTGATACAAATTTGTACAGATTTGAAATATAAGCTCTTGTTGATACAGATTTTGAGATTGCCGAAGAACACGTGATTGAAGCAAATTTGGTAAGATCAT
The DNA here is from genome assembly GCA_030407325.1 of Camellia japonica. Lineage (NCBI taxonomy): Eukaryota > Viridiplantae > Streptophyta > Magnoliopsida > Ericales > Theaceae > Camellia > Camellia japonica. Next base: position 38,361 of record JAPPVO010001259.1, on the reverse strand, counting down.
CGGCGGCGAATCGTCTATTGTTGACAGACGGCGAGATCGTCAGCGGCGAAATCTTCAAATTTCGAGGTAGTCTTCATTGATTTCGGATCGTCTTCACTGATTAGATTTTCAAATATATGAGATCAGTGTATATATCGATCAGGTTTTCAAATATATGATATATATATATATATATATATCATATATATAAAATGGAAATATTGTCCAAAAAAGGAAAAATTATGATGTGTCCTCGCTGATAGGGGCGGATGCAGCATAGGCTGATGGGGGTCACGTGGCCCCCTCAGTTTTGCATTTTTTTTATTTATAAAATGTATTCTCTTTTTTTTTTTCTTAACATGTTATTTGGCTAATGATTTATTATATTGTTCACAACAAGTAGTTATTTGATACTTTGGGAACACTATGTGGTATTATTTATGTAGTAGTTTAAATCAATAGTATAACGAAAAATATTATAGATTGAATATAATGAACTCATTATTTTCAAGTAGTTGATATACTACTTAGTGTGATTTGTGATTTTTTACGCTTTGAGCATCACGTAGGTAACGTCATATGGTCACTACTACAAAAATAGTTAAAGATCACACTTTGACAAAAAAAAATATCTCACTTTTATTGGAAGTGTGATAAAAAAAATTAAATTGATATTTTAATCACACTTAATTTGATTGAGTGTGATAATATTCATTTTTGATGTCACTTTTCAATTAAGTATGATTATATATAATATATATATATATATTTTTTTTAATCACACATTCTTATTAAAGTGTGATTATCTATACACTACTACTTTTTAATCACACTTTTTAAATAAGTGTGATTAGATATATATTTTTTAATCACACATTCTGATTAAAGTGTGATTATTTATATATTTTTTAATCACACCTTCTAATTAAAGTGTGATTATATATACACTATTACTTTTTATCACACTTTTTAAATAAGTGTGATTATATGTATATTTTTTAATCACACATTCTAATTAAAGTGTGATTATTTATATATTTTTTAATCACACCTTCTAATTAAAGTGTGATTATATATACATTACTACTTTTTAATCACACTCTATTACAAGAAAAAGCATATTTGGCGACTAAAAAAGCATATTTGGTCGCTGAAAGTATAGGTTTTGGCGACTAAAAAAGCATTAGTAGCCAAAAGTAAATATTTTTGGCGACTAAAAAAATTTAGTAGCCAAAAGTATAGGTTTTGACGACTAAAAATCTATTTGGTTGCCCATATACGGCTTTTACTGACTAAAAAAATTTTAGTAGCCAAAAGTAAGGCTTTTTGACGACTAAAAAAAATTAGTAGCCAAAAGTGAGGTATTGGGTGACTAAAAAGATGTTTGGTCGCCAAAAGTGAGTCTTTTACCAACTAAAAAAATTTTAGTAGCCAAAAGTGAGATTTTTTGGTGACAAAAAAATTTAGTAGCTAAAACTGAGGCATTGGGCGACTAAAAAGATGTTTAGTAGCCAAAAGTGAGGCTTTTTGGCGACTAAAAAGAAGTTTAGTTGCCAAAAGTGGTAATTTTAGCCCGGGAATTAAATTTTTTAACGACTAAAAAATAATTACTAGCTAAAAGTATAGAATTGGCGACTAAAATTATGTTTAGTCGCCAAAAGTAATCTCTTTTTTTTTTCTAGTAAATAATTTATTTTTACATAAATTATGTTCAATAAAAAATAATTATCTTTATATATATACTTTTATATTAATACGGGTCTATGTACTATATAAATAATATATGTTGCACATATAATCATATGGTGTTATAGAGGTGTAGTGGAAAGAGTGTATTGTATAAGGTTTATGGTGTGATAGGGTTGATGGTTCAAATCTTTACAAAAGCAAATGAAAAGTTAGTGAGTGTAATATATATATTTTTTTATCTAGATGTTATTAATCACACTTAAAAGGTGTGATCTAAATATTTTTAATCACACTTAAAAGGTGTAATTTAAATGTTATTAATCACACTTAAAATGTATGATCTAAATATTATTAATCACACTTTTTAAGTGTGATCTAAATATTTTTAATTACACTTAAAATGTGTGATCTAAATATTATTAATCACACTTAAAAGATGTGATTAAAAATGGCTCCTTTTAATCACACTCCCAAAGATCACACTTTAATCAAACTTAAAAGGTGTGATTAAATAACATAGATCACACAAAAAAAGTGTGATCTTTATTTGTTTTTGTAGTAGTGGGTACTCTAAGACTGTTTAATAATTTTCATTCAAAACACATCATTTATAAGTAATGTCATCTCTTTAATATTTTTCTATCAAATAAAAATTAAATAGATTCTATAATAATTTGTGCTATAAATTATGTGTTTTTATTTTTTAAAATTAGAAATTTTGATCCATAATTTTTTGTGCTAAAATTGTAAACTTACATCATCATCTCACACCGAGCTATTCCACATTATTATAGAATTTTGATTTGTTCTTATTAATAATGAATATATAATTTTTTATGTTTAAATTTATCTCATAAAATGATTATTATCGTAATGTTGCTCATGAATTTTTTTTAAATAAAAAATTATAATTAATAAGTGTCCCCTTTAGCCTAATTTTCTGGCTCCGCCACTGTTTACTGAGCTACAAGTCTCTTTCTCAGGGGATTTTTGAAGTTAAATTAGTTACAGTAATGATTTAGAGCTCTAAATAAGGAGTTATAAATCCACCACTAGTGAAGTGGAAATTTAAAAAAAAAAAAAAAAAAAACAATATACATGTGGCAGTGGGACATCATTAGTGGTGGCTCTAATTAGAGCTCTCAAACATTTTTGAATTAGTTAACCTATCCTTTATCCTTAAAAAAAAAGCCCAAAAATGGGGGTTTACCAAAAATCCCTATTTTAGTAGGCTAAAATAGTTGTGTTTAGGAAGATGGTTAGATTTTTTTATAGTTTGATATGATATTTGTGAGAAAAAGTGAAATGGTTATGAATTTGATGTGACATTTTGTCTTATTGACTATTTTAGCTTGTGTTGTCGTTTAGCCCAAAAAGGCAAAATTTTCTTCCTAAACACCCCCTATATTATAATACTTAAACAAACTCAATACTAAAATTATACTTCCTCTGTCCCATCTTTATAGTTTTTTTTAAAAAGTCTAACATTTTAAGGAGACATGCAATTACTTGAATTTAAATTTTAAAGCATTAATTCAAAAAATGCATTTCTACTCTCATTTTTAAACATATTTATAATTACTTACAAGGAACAATTTTCAAATCTTTTAAATTTAAAATTTTGAATTTTCAAAGTAAACATGTATTTTGTTTAGGACAACTAAAAATGGAATAATGGACAAATAAAATGGGATGGAAGAAATATTACTAGTAGTGAAATTTGTGATAAATTAGGGTTTTCATACTATTCTTTGATTTTGTGCAACAGGAAAGCTGGACTGCATGAAGACTTTTTGAGTGATAGTATGATGCAATAGAATTGAATGTGAAGGTGTTGAGGTCAATTTTGTTGAATGTGTAAGAAATCAAAGATGTTCAGTCTCTACCAACTTTTTTTAGATTGGATTTTATTACTAAAGGTAGCCTCCACATGGTTTTAGTAGCTGGTATTTCCATTAAAAGAGTAATGCTATTAAAAAAAACATAACATACAAAAATTACGAATTTAATGATGTAACTTGATTAAGTCCTGCCACCTTAAACTATTTTGTTTTCACAAAGATAATTATTAATTACAAATATTTTGTAGTAATATATTTGACACATGAAAATAAGGTGGCATTTGACACACTTGATTTGAAACATTTTTGTGGGGGCATAAATTTTGAATGACGACACGTGGCCGAGGTGTCACCGAAGTGCCAGCCAAGGTGTCACGTGTCCTGGTCATGACGCCGAGGTAATCTCGAATAGGCCGAGGTTATCTGCGAGAATACCGGAATCCGAGATAAGCGGATAAGGGACAAGAGTCCTGGAATAAGAGAAGACTTCAGTTTGGGTAAAGATAAGACTCTTAGAGAGTTTATCCTAATCCTACTGGGAGTCCAAGATTAGCAGTAATCCTAAGTCCATTAGAGCTAGGCTTCTATTTGGGACTAGGATTGTGTTGGCTATAAAAGGGAGGCACCCCCATGGGTCTAAGGTATGCTTTTGATTAATTGTCTAGTGAGTTAAGCACTATTGGTTATCTTTGAGAGATATTGAGTACTGACTTGATCGTCGGAGTACCCCTGGGTGGACGAACCACCGCTGGAGTCTCTTCTTTCTATTGCAGGTCAGCTAGGTGTCATCTATTCTGCCGGTGCTTTCTAACTGAATACTGAGTTGGCAGTGTGGTCGGAAAATCACTCACACAATTTTTATTTTTGTTTTTAATGTTTTGTGATGAGAAAAATCTTCCAAGAGATTCACATTGGACCTACCCTTACAAAGTAAATACCAAATACTTGTAATCACTTCCAAATCACATGTAACAGTTAAGATCGGGAGATTCCAGCAAGAATTGACCCCATCTATGATGTTCAAATCGCTAAAAGTATATAATAACAACAAATAAAACACGTTTGATAAGTCGTCGGAGGGATGATCAGAGTATGGGAGTGGTCCGAGAGGTGAGAAAGTGAAGAAAAAATAAAAATTTATTTTCAAAACAAGTAAAACACTTTTCTTCTTCTTCTTCTTCTTCTTCTTTTTCCTTCAAATTTAGAGAACTATTCATTTTAAAGGAAAATAGTTTCTTGGTCTATTTTCAATTTCTTTGATCAATTTGTAAGAATCCAACTACTCTACAATCTAAGACCCAATTTCATGTATATAGGTCCATCTCAAGGCCATTTTAGCGATTTGAACTATTTGACTTGTAAATTCTATTAAGTAGATTATTCTTACAAAAAATTTGATTAATCAAATACTTATAGCTACTTTATGAGATCCCGAAAATAAATAAGAAGTATGAGATAATATAAAATATAAAATATATTATGAGATTATTAATATCAAATTAATTTGATATTTTACATACATAAACTTTTAAAAAAATATTACAAATTGCACTATTTAATTTAAATCATCAAAATGAGTCCAAAATGAATATACATCATGGAATCTAGACCTTTGAAGTTGAAGTTTTTTTAATTAGAGGCAAATTGGGTTCAATTTGTTAAAGAGAGAGCATAAGATGGTTTTTTTTTTTGGTTACCACGGAAAAAAACACAACGAACAAAAGGGGCTACATCCTCTCCCTAGATAAACCTAACATATCAGCCACCAAGAGTTTGCGCACTTTTGCTAGGGGATCGTTCACCACTAGGAGCTCCACAGGTTGCTGTGCACCAAGCTTCGCCATAGCATTAGCACAGGAATTCCCCTTGCACATGACATGTTGGATTGTGCATTCACATCCTCTCAGGAATTCCCCTCGCACAAGACATGTTGGATTGTGCATTTACATCCTCTCAAGATGATCCTTGCGTCTTCTATCAAGCCTTAAAAAGGGCAGTCTCCACTCGAGCCATCTTCCAACAGCTTAACGACTTGTGTAGCATCTGTCTCCACAATCACCTTAGTCATACCCCTCTGGAGAAGAATGGTCAGCCCTTGTACACCACCCAAAGCTCTACTTCTAAATTTGAGCAATTTTCTAATTTGCCATTGTTAGAAATGGGTTTTGACAAAATCTGGAAAAACAGAATTTTTTCTTGACTTTGATCTATTTTTTAGGTGGGACCCGTGCGCCAAAGTTGGCGGGTTTAAGTGGTAATGCGTTCTATGCCATGTTGTGATTCACGTGGTATATTTTGTTGCTAAAACCATTATCGGGGTGAATGGAAAATTAAAGCCAAAGTAAGCTCCATGGAAATAGAGTTTTTGGTGGAAAATTCCTTAAGGTTTGAATAATAGTTTGTCCCACATTGATTTGGTGGAAAACTTTGAGTGGGTTTATAAGGTATGGGATTGGAACTTGGGGTAGGCCCCAAGGGGCACCCAAGTTTTGTAGAAAGAAAGGTTATGGGTAAAATGGGCTAAACCCATTGGACCCAAAAATTACCACACGCGTGCACCGCCATCCTGGCGGGCTTGGGCGCGGGTACGTAGTTGGGTTGGGCTTGTTCGATCCAATACTAATTTTTTTGAGCCAAAAATATTTGAATTTATTTTTTATCTTTGGAAAATAAATTATGACCGTTTGAATTTAAATTTCAGTTGGAAAATTCAAATTCAAGTTTTGCACCTCTTTATGGTGTCTGTACAAACAGATCCGAAATTCTGTACAAATTCGAAACTGTTCAAATACAGTTTTTATCTATCCGAATTTAAATTGGAACCTATACAATCCAAATTCAAATCCAATAGGTTCAGTACCTGTTCAAACAGGTATGCTACTTGTTCAATTCAAAATAAAAAGGTGCCACCACATCTATATATAAGACAAGTCCCTCATTTGATTTTCACTCTAATTTTCGTCCAATACTCTGCTTTTGTTCTCTGCATATTTTGCTGCATTAACTATATTAATTTTCTGTGAGAAAGAGTGTATACACTCAGAGTGTTCATTGTGCGAATAAATTGTAGTGCTGCATATATTCGTTGTTGATTATTTTATCCTGTGAGATAGACGTTCACATTCTGAAAGCATAGTGTCTAACACTAAACTTGATCAGAATATTGTTCAAGAAATTAATCAAGTAAGTTGTTAATTTATTTTCTAATTTATTATTTATTTAAATCAGATTTTGATTTTGTTTTTGTAACAAAGTAAAAATTATTTTTATTTATTGGTTTGATTTTTGTAATCAAACAATCTCTCTCTTTTCCTATATTTCTTTTGTATTCCGTTTGTTGTTTAGTACACAAACAGAATTTATTTCATTAAATATAGTGAAGATTGTCCTACAACCATAATACCTGCTTATCCAGCTTCCTGCTTCATCTCGGAACAGCCCACCAAACCCAGCATATCTTGATCTTCCTCTTGTGCATCCATCTATATTCAACTTAATAGTACCTGCAAAAGGGGGAAACCATCTAATTAGTTGGGGTGGTAACTAAGGGTAAATAATAGAAATAGCAAATGCCAAGTGAATATCTCTAGAAAAATCAAATCTAAATTTCAAGTTCTCCTATGTAGTGATATCTCTGCTTTTAAACCATTTGGTGTTACGATTTTTCCAAATCTTCCAAATAGAAATAGCAAACAAGGTACTCTAGAAGATATGTTCATAAGCAGTGGCCCCTTTTTTTTTTAAGTTAAATTTGATCCATTCTAGCAGAGGTTTATTCCAGATATCTTTGTACACCACTCCCTTCCAAAAAGAGAGGACCAAATAACAACAGCTTTCGAACAAACCCTGAAAATATGATTCATATCTTCCATCTCCAAACAACTAATACAAGAAGAAACATTAGTTAAACCCCTTTTCAAACGTAAGTTATTAGTGAGGAGTTTCCCATGGAGCACAATTCATAAGAAACTCTTAAGTTTTTGAGGAATTTTCAATTTCCACATCCAATGCCAATCCACCTTGACATGGGTAAGCCCATAAAGATTATAGTCCACCATTTAGGGCCCAATACACAACTCAAATACTAAGGCCCAACACTGCCAAAGCCCCACGTAGCAATAAGAATCAATGACATCAAGACACATGTCAAGAGAAGGGCAAGCCACATAAGCAAACAAAGATCCGCAAAGTTATTGCCACTGCACATCGCCATTAATGAAGCCCCTTACAGCATTTATTGCGACAAGCCCTCTCCGCCGGGACAGAACGCTTTCACCATGAACAAGGTAAGCTAGAGCATAGACTTTCGGCCAAGGTGACAGGTCGGAAGGGACAACGAAATGATTACCAGAGGATATAAGCAGACGTCGAAGACAGGAAGAAGGTTAAGCTTTCTATCTCTAATCTATCCTTATAGCCCACTTCTCTTTCTAACTTGCTCGTCGGAGGGTTCGCTGGGAGACTCCCTGTTTCCTGTTGAACTCGTGTACAGGTCTTCTGGTGGGCTTGGTCATTCGAACGTAGGATCGAGGAGCGCGGATCAGTCCGACCCATTCCGCTTGGAACGAACTGTATCATCAGTTGGCGCTATCTGTGGGAAAGTTTTTCTTCCATGCGCCAGTTGTGTTCATTGTCGCCAGAGACCCTCTCCCCATAACCCCCTCCTACCACCTGTGAAGGTAGATGGTCACAACTAAATCCATGGCTTCTCACTCCAATGTTGCCGACCATCAAGCCGACCCTCCCAATCCAAACAACCCACCACAGTATTTCACCGAGCTCACCAACAGCATTAACGGCCTGGTCGAGCAAAACCAAGCCCTGATTAATGCTCTACTCCAAAGAAACCTTCTTATGCCTCCTCCACCACCTCTAGATATCCCACCTAACCAAGAACGAGCCCCGAGCCATACTATCCAACAACCTAATCCACCCAACTTGGAAGGCTTGCAACCCCCTCCCCCAAATATAAATCCACCACTCCGAGCCCCACATCCATCGGTTTTGACACCAACCCCTAAAGGAGAGGCCAGCAGCGTCCAGCCCCCGCTGCCCTCCGGTGGTGACAACATTCCTCTCTGGGATGCAGAACTCCGAGCCATGAAGCTCCAACTCCAAGGAGTCATGCAGAACATACAGCATAAACCCTCCACCACAGCCAACTCACCATTCGTCGCCTCCATCCGGGACAAACCTTTACACCCCAAGTTTAAAATGCCCACCATCGACTCTGTTGACGGTACGACGGATCCAGTCGACCACTTGGAGACCTACAGAACCCTCATGATCCTCCATGCATTCCCTGACGAAATCATGTGTCGGGTTTTCCCCGTGACACTCAAGGGGTCAGCTCGACTTTGGTTTAGTCAATTACCAGCAGACTCTGTCTCTACTTTCCAGCACCTCAGTGACTCCTTCCTCAACCATTTCATTGGAGCCCAGCACCAGCGGCGTCTGGCAACCCAACTCCTCAACATCCGTCAGACCAAAGGGGAGTCGCTACGCAGTTTTGTTACCCGCTTCAACATCGAAGCCTAACAGGTAGCGGAAAACGATGACAAGGTCATCCTTACGGCTTTCATGGCCGGTCTACGGTCGTCTGACTTCATTTTCTCACTCTCTAAAAGCCCCCCGACCTCCATGGCAACCCTACTCTCCAAAGCTCAAAAATACATGAACGCCGAAGATTCCCTAGCCGCCCGACAAGATCCTATGGCCAAAACCCGACCCCGAGAGAGAAGAGAAAGGATGCAGAACCTAGAAATACCCAGTATAATAACCCAACAAGTCAGTATACCGACCGACCCCCCCGAGCCGACCGGTCGACACCAGCCTGACCGCCCGGCCGGTTCGAGCGGTACACACCCCTCAATTCCCCATAGAACAAGTCCTCAATCAGATTCAGCGGGACTACCCCCTAAAATGGCCCCAACCATCACGGACTCCTTCCAGTCGGAGAGACCAGTCCAAATATTACCGTTTTCACCAGGACCACGGCCATAATACCGAGGAGTGTGTCAACCTCAAAGATCAGGTCGAGGGCTTGATTCGTCAAGGACGTCTCAGTCGATTCACAGATACTCGCCCTCAGCAGAGGCAACGGACTGAACCTATCAGAAACAACCGCAGGCACACCCCTCCCCGACAACCAGCACAACCTAACCAAGGTCATGATCGCCCTCCACAGCAACCTCGGGCACAAGGCAACCCCACCCTACCTGTTGGAGAAATCAGAGTTATTTTTGGTAGGCTTGCTTGTGGAGGACCATCCCGCTCGGCTCAGCGGGCAGAACTCAGAAAAATAAAGCAGGGCTCAGACAAAGAAGTTGCCACATTGGACCGACCCTTCAAACAGCCCAGGCAGTGGATCGAGCCTATCACCTTTACAGACGCCGACTGCACAGGCATCCGTTACCCCCATGACGACCCTCTCGTCATTTCCGCCCTCCTCTCCAATTACAAGGTCAGACGGGTTCTCTTAGACAACGGCAGCTCTTCAGACATCATCTTCCTCAACTGCTTCCGCCAGCTCAAGATCGGAGAAGAAAGTCTGTCTCCTCTCCAAACCCCTTTGGTCGGTTTCACTGGCGACCGGGTGACCTCCATCGGCTCCATCGATCTCCCCATCACAATCGGCGAGTACCCGCGGCAGACCACAAAGTTGCTCATCTTCCTTGTTGTCGACTACCCCTCTGCCTACAACATCATTCTTGGCCGCACCGCCCTAAATGCTTTCCAAGCTATCACATCAACTTACCACCTTGCCATCAAGTTCCCCACCGATCTAGGGGTCGGGACAGTGAGGGGAGAGCAGACCATGGCCAGAGAATGTTATGTCGCCTCACTTAAAGAAGTCAAGCTGAAGGAGGCTATGATCATTAAGGGACTCGATGTCAGAGACGAAGACGAGCTGGTTAGGGGGGAACTAGTGGAAGAACTTATCGAGGTCCTCATCAATCCCACCGACCCAGCAAAAACTGCCAAGATCGGCAGCCAACTATCCGCCTAGGCCAAAGCCGACCTTACCGCCCTCTTGATCGAGCACAAAGATGTATTTGCCTGGAGACACTCCGATATGCCGGGTATCGACCTCTCTTTCATAACCCATTGCCTCAGCATTGAACCCCATTTCCGACCCTTCCGCCAGAAGCAGCGTATCTTTCACCCAGAGCGCAACACTCTCATTGCTGCGGAAGTAGATAAGCTCCTTGAGGCACAATTCATCAAGAACGTGGACTACCCTAGATGGTTGTCAAATGTGGTCCTGGTTCGTAAGAACAATAGTAAATGGCGACTCTATGTCGACTATTCCGACCTCAACCGAGCTTGCCCCAAAGACAGCTATCCCCTTCCTCGCATAGACCTACTGGTTGACGCTACGGCCGGTCATCAAATGCTCAGCTTCATGGATGCCTTCTCTGGGTACAACCAAATTCTGATGCACCCGTCTGATCGGGAACACACATCCTTCATCACCGACCGAGGTACCTACCATTACCGTGTGATGCCATTTGGGTTGAAAAATGCTGGGGCCACCTACCAACGGTTGGTCAATGCTGTTTTCCATCATCAGATAGGCCGGAACATGGAAGTATATGTCGACGACATGCTAGTCAAGAGCAAGCTCTCCACTGATCATCTGTTCAACTTGCGAGAGACCTTTGCCACCCTATGAAAGTACCAAATGAAGCTCAATCTGGAGAAATGCGCCTTCGGCGTAGGATCTGGAAAGTTTCTGGGTTTCATGGTCAGTCAGCAGGGTATTGAAGCTAACCCCGAAAAGATCAAGGCCTTGATTGAAATGTAATCACCCAGAACGGTTAAGGAGGTTCAGAGACTTACTGGCCGAGTTGCCTCCCTCAACCGCTTCATTTCTCGCGCAACGGACAAGTGTCTCCCCTTCTTCAAAGTTCTTCGGCAAACTTTTGAGTGGACGGTCAAGTTCGAAAAGGCCTTTCAACAATTGAAACAGTGCATGGCCAACCCCCCATCATTTCTCAGGCAATCACGGGCGAACCCCTCTTCCTCTATTTAGTTGTATCAAACACCGCAGTCAGTGCAGCTCTCATCAAGGAAGACAGCTCCGTCCAACGGCCGGTCTACTACATCAGTCGGGCTCTCTGGGGAGCGGAACAGAATTACCCATTGTTAGAAAAAATGTCCTTGGCCTTGGTCACCGCCTCCAGACGACTCCATCCATACTTCCAAGCCCATTCCATAGTAGTCCTCACTGACTAACCGTTGAAAAAGATCATGCAACAACCAGAGCTCTCCGGCAGACTTATGCAATGGTCGGTCGAACTCAGCCAGTTTGATATCTCCTACCGGCCTCGGACAGCGATTAAGGGGCAGGCTGTTGCCGATTTCATCCTGGAATTCACTAATCTCATCCCAACCACAGCTCCTCCACCCCCACCAACCCCTACCGAACTAGAAGACCCCCACTCCTGGACCCTCAATGTCGACGGATCATCCCGCAAGGAAGGCAGTGGGGCTGGTCTCATCCTCACCGCCCCTGAGGGTGGTTATTTCAAATGTGCCCTCCGTTTCTTGTTCAATGCAAGCAATAATGAAGCCGAATATGAGGCGTTGATTGCTGGTCTCTGCCTCGCCAGAGACATTGGTGTCAGCTATATCCAAGTGTTCAGCGATTCCCAGCTCATTGTTGGTCAAATCACGGGGGAATTCGATGCCAAAGAAGACACAATGTGGGCTTATAGGGATATTGCACTCCTTCTCGCTCGCCTCTTCACCAGTTTCCATATCAAGCACATCCCTCGGACCAAAAACTCCAAGGCAGATGAAATGGCTCAATTGGCTTCGGCAGACCAGTCAGACCTCAGCCACGGTGTCCGCCTCGAGTACCTGACTCACCCTGCCATGTCCCCAAACCAGCAATAGGTCTACTTTCTCTCCAAAACGAACCTATCCCCTGGGCGGCCGATATCTCTCTATTCTTGACAACGGAAGAACTGCCAGCCGACAAACAGCAGGCCGCCAAAGTTAGGGCCCGATCGTCCAACTACATCCTTGTCGGCGACCTCTTGTACAAATGTGGTTTTTCACGCCCATACCTCAGATGCCTCAATCCTGCTCAAGCAACCTACGTGATGAGGGAAATCCACGAGGGTATCTGTGGTAATCATTCGGGCGCCCGGTTCCTAGCCCACAAAATAATTCGCACTGTTATTTCTGGCCTACTCTTAATCAGGATGTGATAGACTTCGTGCTCAAATGTGATAAGTGCCAGCGTTTTGCCAACATCCCCCATGCTCCTCCTACAGAATTAATCACGCTTTGCAGTCCCTACCCATTCGCCAAATGGGGGATCTACCTAGTTGGCTCATTGCTCACTGGCCGAGGGCAAACCAAATTTGCCATTGTCGCCATTGATTACTTCACTAAATGGGTGGAGGCAGAACCCCATGCCACAATTACTGAGCGGAACACAACCAAATTCATTTGGTAGTCGATCGTATGCAGATTTGGCATCTCTCAAGCCATTGTCTCCGACAACGGTAAACAATTCGACAATGCCAAGTTCAGGAAATTCTGTGCAGAGCTTCAAATCCAGCCATGTTTCTCTCCCCTAGGTCATCCCCAAGCCAATGGCCAAGTTGAGGTCACCAACCGTTCTCTTCTGAAGATCATCAAAACCAAGTTGGAAGCTGCCAAAGGACTCTGGGCCGAGGAACTACCGAATGTACTCTGGGCTTACCGCATTACCGCTCGAACTCCCACTGGGGAGACCCCCTTTCGCTTAACATACGGCGCTGAGGCGGTCATCCCAGTGGAAATCGGTCTTCCTACCCCAAGGGTTCTACATTCGAATCCAGAACTAACTGAAGAGCTGCGTTGGGCAGACCTAGACCTAATCGAAGAGCTCCGAGAAACCACTGTTATCAGACGGGCCTCATACCAACAGAAAATGAGAACACATTACAACCGCAAAGTCCGACCGAGGGAATTCGCAGTGGGGGACCTTGTTTTGCGAGAAGCAACTCTTGCCACCAAAAATCCGACTGAGGGTAAACTGGTAGCCAAGTGGAAAGGACCTTACATTGTGAAAGCCAGACCTCGTTCGGGTACTTACCGACTTTAGGATATGGAAGGACGAGACCTCCCCCATCCGTGGAACGCCGAACACTTGAAACGTTATTTTCAATAAATTCCTATCAGTCATTGTATTTTCTTTTTGGCAATCTACACACTTGAATGTTTTTCTTCTTCTCTCACATGATGTAAATTTCTGATCCAATGGGTTACACTTACATGACAACAATCTTACATCTCAATTATCTGTGTGGTACCTCGATAACGTCCTGATTGCAACACTCAGCTACAAGCCTTAGCCAGACTGAGCATGAAAAGCCTCGGCCAGACTGAGCAAGACAAGCCTCAGTCAGCCTGAGCATGACAAGCCTCAGCCAGACTGAGTAGGAAGAGCTCGGCCAAACTGAGTTACTTAAAGCCTCAGCCAGACTGAACACAAAGAGCTCGGCCAGACCGAGTTACTTAAAGCCTCAGCCAGACTGAGCACGAAGAGCTCGGCTAGACCGAGTTACTTAAAGCCTCAGCCAGACTGAGCATGAAGAGCTCGGCCAGACCGAGTTACTTAAAGCCTCAGCCAGTCTGAGCCACCATTACAACTTCATGATCGTAGCATAGTTACCATACTTAGTCAAATTCCAGTTCAACGTTTTCTAGGTCAGACTTGCTTCTTGCTGGGTCGTGATTCACAACTTCACGTTTTTAAACTTCACTCTGCGTTGAGGTTTTCTGACATCTTATACTTCACAATGATTTATACACAAACCCTGTGCAAGTCACCATTCTCATTTATTCACAATGATTTACAAAATTACAAACATGAAAACAACAGTGTGCCAAACACAATTCACAATTTTATTTATTCACAAGTTTATACATAAGTTTACTACAGAAATTCCAAAAAAAAAAAAAAAACAAAACAAAACAAAAAAAACAAAACAACAACCCAAACTCCAAGTACAAATTTTGTTCACACCATTTATTCCTCTTCACTTGAGGCGAGGTCTTCTTCTTTAACACCCTCGTCTAAGGGGGTTTGGGCCACGTCGTCTTCATCAATCTTTACACTGCTGAGGTCCAAGTCTGGGAACAACTCATCTGCTTTGCGTTTAAACATCTTCCAGCCGCTGCCCCAGTACTCAGCCATCTCATACTTATAGAAGTCCGACCGCTGGAAGCTCTGGATCACTTCTGCTTCACTCCTGCCCCCAGCGGTCGCTCCCGACGGGCCAGCCCCCCCAGCCCTCTCTCTCGCCAAGTTGCTGGCGATCGCGGCATCAATAGTCATCTGAAAGTCAGCAGACCCCTTGAACTGCTCCACTGCTGTGACGCACAAATCGGGGTATGCTGCCCTCTCAAAGGCTGACTTGGTCTTCTTTTCCTCCAGCTCCTTCTCCAACCCTGCCTTCTCTCCTCCTCCATCATCTTGGCCTGCTCGTCCGCTAACATCCTCTCCAGCCCAGCGATCTTCAGATCCAACTCTTCTTTCTCTTTGATTGATTGAGCGCAAAGATCTTCGTTGTTGAACATGGCCTCCTCCCACCGATCGCTGGCGACGGTGCAGGCTGCTTGGGCCTCTTCTAGCTTCTTCTGCTCGTTCCCCAATTGAAACTCAGGCAACACCACCTTGCGGCGTTTGTCCTCCAGATCCAACTTGGCCGCGAGCAGCTCGGCACAGGCACGCTTGGCAACGTTGCTTTGTACCATCGCCAACACTTCCATCTTCTTTGCCTTCTGAGCCTCCTCCAACCCCCTGGCACACGCACTCCGCACAGCCCTTCTCCAGCCTATACTCTCCTTCTTGAAATTTTCAAGTTGGGCCTCCACCTACCCTAACCTCTCCCTCTCCTTCCTCACTTCACCCTTCGCTGCCACTGCCTTGTTCAACAGGGCTCCTACCAAGGCAGCCACCTCCATTTGGGCAGAGCATAACCCCTTCATCAGCTCAGCCTCGGTAAAACCAGCGACTGAGCGAACGGCTGCTTCTTCCACCACCCCCAAGAGGCGGTTTGCAGCCATCCTGGCTTCTTTCCCTTCTCTTTTCACTTACCCAGACACCGCAGGGACGTGGTAGAAGGCGGTCTTCAACCCAGGCCCCTCCTCATCTCCTTGGGGCGCCAGACCCTCCTTAAGCTGTGGCTCTGCCCTCTTCTTAGTGCTGACCGCGACACTTTGCATTTGTTTCTCAGGGTCAGTCGCCCCACTCTTCGCCCCCTTTGCCGCTCCCCCCAAACCCATTTCAGGGGTCCCCTCCGCCGTCACCTCCTTCCTCTTCTTCAAGGCGGGCTCCCCCTCAGTCTGACGGACTCTCTTCTTCTTCTTCAAACCCTCCATCTCCTTTTTTGTTCCTCTCCTTCAGAGGATCCACTGGGGGTGGTCGTGGCTCGAAGCTACCCAGATCCTTCTCCCCCAACGGCCTGGGGCGCGATTGGATGCACTCCCTCGCGATCGGTTTCGGCGCAGGCCCAAGTTGTGTCTCTTTGTACTTGTCCGCTCAGGCAAACAATCTCCTCTCCTCCTCCTCCTCCGCCTTCCTCTGCGTTTCCAGCTCTTCCCTTGCTGGGTCCTCCCCCAACGGTTGCGGTCCCAATTTCAGGGCGAACAATGTTGAGGGCAGGACCAGCTCATCCCACTTCACTCCCTTCTCTTCTCTCCATTCCCTCACCCTTTTCACTCGATCCTCAGCCGCCTTGTCTAACTTGGGCTCGACCGATTTGGTTGGCACCTTCCATGTGGTGCGAACTCCCGCCCCAGCGTTCGCCATCACGAAGAACCATCTCGGCCTCCATCCCTTCACCGACGATGGAAGACTTGCCACCAGTCCTCGCCCCGCCACCGCCTGCAGAGTGACCCAAGTCTCCTGCTGACCGGAAGCCTTGTGTAGACACCCCATTTTTGACCGTCCTCAAGACTTGGACGTCACCGTTGGAACACTCGGTGATTATCCATGTTTGTGTTCGTTTGGAGTTCCCGGAGTTCTCGGCTACGCGCGCCGTGCCTCAGGACCTCCGGACTCGACCGTTTGTGTTTGGTTTTGCACCAAACACTTGTGTTTTGCCTTAGGAGGGCAGGGAATGCTTTGTGAGGCATCCCTACACACCACCGGCTGGGGCTAGAGGCCACCGGCTGGCTAGAGTTGCCACCGGCACTATATTGTGCCGGTCGGCACTAATTTTGTCAAAATAACATTTTTTGCCGGCCGGGCACTGTGCAGCTGCTTTCTGAGATATTTTTAGACAGCTGTTTAGCTCTTGTTTCCCCTCCATACACGTGTATGGAGGGATGAGCTTGCTTAGGGACTAAGCTTGTAAGCTTTTTGCCTATAAGAGGGAAGGCTCTTCCCTTTGCTCAAGGGTTACAAAATCTGAGAGCCTTAGACATTGTTAGAGAGTTAGAGCTCTGGTTCTTTTAGGGTTAGAATAGATATACACTCTATCTCTCTTTTTCTCTTTGAAGACTAGGTGTTTTGTGCCTTACTATTGCACACAAGCACCTAGTGTCCCACCTTCCTCTTGGTTCTGAGGTTCCAGAGGTTTATTCTTAGTGTTCTTGACTGGTTTTGAGCTCAAGGACCCATCCACTCCAACCCTTGTGAAGGTGGTCTTCAAAGGTAACAAAACTACCCTTTTTCCCCCATTTTTGCACTCTATTTTTACTTGCTTTAAAGTAGTTTTTGAGCTTAGTGTTTGGCACATAAAAGTTCTATTTTTTGACCCTCTTCATTGTATATTAAGAATGTTTTGTGGTTTGAGCAAGTTTGACCACCCTTAGACCTTGAAAAGGTCACTTTTTGTGCTATTTTGTGGGAGATCCGAGACCTTGGTGTTAGGATCTCTTCACCACTGAAATCTTGAGGGATTTCAGTGGTGAGGAGCATGCCTTAGAGTCTCAAGAAGGAGAGGGCCACCCCCTCTCCTTGATGTCCTTGAAAAGGGCAAATTTTGGCTTCCAAAGGAGCTTCATGCTTGAGTGTGTTTTGAGCATGTTTGACTTGTTTTCCATGCTTATATTGCCATGTTATAACATGATTTCAAGTTGGTTTAGGCCCCTTATGCATGCTTAGCATAGTTGCCTTGTAATGCCTCTTTATGCCTTAACATGCCTAGGTTGTATGCCTTAGCTTCGAGCATGTTTTAGGCTTGCATTTGTGAAGCTTGTATGCTTATTTTGCCATGATTTAACTCTGTCCATGCTTGTTTTGGTCAATCTCATCATGCATTATATAGCTCCTTTGCATTTGGCTTGTTGGCCTTGAGAGTATGAGTGTGTAGCATGCCATGCTTGCTTCATTTTTGATAGTTTGGAACCATCTAGCATGTTATTTCAGACTTTTCAGTGTGCTTGTATGCATGTTTTAGTTGCCTCTTTAATGCTTTAAAAGCATGTGTTGAATGCTCCATGTTTTGGTCATGTTGTATGCCTTTGTGCTTGAGCCTCTTAGATGCCATCTAGGTGCTCATTAGGCTTTGTTTAGGTCTTCTTGTGACCTGTTTCGAGTCCCCTTAGCCTTGTGAGGCTTGGTGGACTTGGCCTTGGTTTAAGCCTTCATGGCTTGTTTCAAGACTTGGGCCATTTGTTGCATATTTGGCTTGCTTTATTGCATGATTTGGCCTCATGTTTTGCATGAATTTCAGAGTTTTCCATGCATGCTTTTAGCCCATGTTTGGCCTCTTTAAGTGCGCTTGAATGTTGCTTATTTATGCCTTGGGTTTGGTACCTTAACATGTGCATTTGTGCATGTGTGTTTGTCCCCCATTCTAGGCATTTTGGCTACTGATTTTGGGCCTTTTAGAGTTGCCCAATCCATGTATAAGACCATCCCCCATTGGTTTGCATGCTTGCTGTGTGCCTTGCATAAGTGCATCACATTGTTCACTTTGCATGATAGATAACATGCTTAGGGTTGCATCATATTCGCATGCATGTTAGGCCTCTTGAAGTGAAGTATGATAGAGGTTTGGCACCCTTGTTTGCTTGATTGCATTGCATGCATTTGAAATTAAAATTGCACTCTCGGTTCTTTGGGCCATCGTGCATAGAAATGCGTGATTGGTGGTCCGAGAACCGAGGCACATCCCCCTTTGAGTCCAAAATATGATAAGGATTGTGTTTGGTGCATACATGCTTTGAATCACATTGCCATGCATTTTGTTGCCCTCTGCTGCTGTGAGTTGCAGGTTTTACAGGCATTTTGTGCCGACCGGCACTGTTTAGTGCCGACCGGCAGTGAACTGGCAGCCGATATCTTCACTCAGTGCCGGTGGCCACATCCTTCAGCCGGTGGTGTTGTACCCCAGCCGGTGGTACTCCCCAGTGCCCTTAGAGGCACTCCTGGGACTTTGGTGATTTTCAGAGAAGGATAGCAGGGAAAACAGAGGCACACTTGCATGACAGTGCGATTCTGAACGAATCCCGGGCGCGCGACGCATTTGGGCCCTCCTCCCGAGGCATTTACTGTTTTAATTAGATTAATCATTTGTCTAATTAATTTAGTGAGTTTGTAATATTTAATTAGCTAGAATAGTTAATTATTTATTAATTTCTGTATTATTATTTTGGTCCCTCCGAGTGAGGGCAAAATGTAATAAGTGTGTGTGAGTGGATGTATGTCTTCCAAC
The DNA here is from genome assembly GCA_030407325.1 of Camellia japonica. Lineage (NCBI taxonomy): Eukaryota > Viridiplantae > Streptophyta > Magnoliopsida > Ericales > Theaceae > Camellia > Camellia japonica. The sequence goes on along the minus strand of JAPPVO010001259.1, from coordinate 19,184 downwards.
CCCCACTTCTTTCTATCCCTTTTATTTACCTGCTTACAATGGTAGATTAGGGCACGTCTAATTTAGCATACCTTATGCAATGCATGCGTGCATTCATGCATTTGTTTACATGCATCGGGCTCGGCGCATCATGCAAACTGCATCGTAATTTCAATTCAAAATTGAATACGTGATAGTTGTTGCATCTCACGCGCCATGATTAGGGTTAGCCGAGCCTGTTTAGATTACACTCCTGTATGTGTTACATTAGCCATTTAACATTGAACTAGGTCATGCATGTTTGCTAACTAGTTTACTGTTTTGGCACGGAGTACGGTGTAAGTTTTTATTGCTTTAGCATATCGCATGCGTGTGAATGTTTGCCATGACAATAGGATTGCCATGCGGCTAATTGCTTACATGAGATAAACTGTTTGAATGCCTGTGGGTGGAGGTTGGATTGCCTGAGTTGGAACAACTCGTTGAAATCCGAATTTTAGCCTACTCGCGAGTAGCACAAAAACCAACACGTTTTTCGAGACAAAACGGATATGCAATGTTTATTTCCAAATTAGGCAATCTAGTCTATACTTGTGTTGTGCGCATCACATAGTAATTCTAGGCTAATAATTGGATAAGAACGCATAAAGTTTTCAAAAACGGATATCACGGTTAGTAGAGGCCGGTCTTCGGACCGGGCGAAAGGGGGTGCTCATAGCTGACCTTCCCCGATCGTACCCAAGCTCCCGAGCCAAGTCACTTTGGTGATGACGGACACGTGGCCTTCGGCACCGAGTCAGGGTTTCCTAAATTTCCCATTTTTAAAAATATTTAGGTGGCGACTCTGTAATCTGGCAAAGCAGTCCATGTTTGGCACTACTTTTTCAAAAATCTGTTTTTCTTCAAAACGATTTGCCGGATTCGGACTCTTTGGTTCAAATTTAGAACCGCGACGAAAATCGAGAGTCCGAACTGTAGCCGAGGTCCCACCGCGGACGTGCTACACTTTGTAGCAGGAGAAGAACTCCTCTACTGTCATTGCCGCCCCTCCGGTATCCTGAAGCCAGGCACTCGCGCAGGCCATTATTATCTTCCACGCGTTCGGCATCAATTGCCCTGGCGCCGTTTCTAGCTTGTTCAAAATATCCACCACCACTTGGGGGAGAGGTAGCCTCGAACCCCCTCGAAATGCCTCCTCGTACAAACTGAATTCACCCAACCGCACATCTAATACCCTTTCCGTGGTGGTGGGCAATCTCAGCCTTATCTCCAAGGGTATTTGGTACTTCTTCCTTATTCTCTCCAACTCCTCAGCTGTCAGTACAGATCTATCCGGTTTGGTGTGCCAATGGTCTGGCTCCACCTGACTGATAGGCCTCACGGCCGAAATCATTGTCCTAGGCTGAGGCCGCACCGCTTGACTTACTCACTCCCCCTCCCTACGTTCCGTCTGGTATTGTTCTGCCAAGTCAACCGCGTCATCGTCGCCTAGGGGATCAACCCTCGCGGTTGTTGCTTCCTCTTAAGCCGTCTCTCTCGTATGTCTGCGAATAACTTCGGATGCGGGCACAAGAAAATTCAAAAAGTGTTGCAGGGGTGTATCGTTAGCAACGAAGGAGTTTACACTTGGAATGTTTTGATTTTTTGCAAAAAGGTAGGTAAAACGAATAATACCAAAAGCCCAAGGCTTGCCTGTATTCCAAGAGTCACAATTAATTTTCGCCAGTTTGAAAATTTTCCAAATCCGCCCAAACTGTTTTTTCAACACCCTATAATGACCTATTGTTTCACTTCTTGCCCAACGCCTAACCTCCCCCACTGCGAGATCCGGCCACGTGTACGACCACGATTCAATGCCCCATTCCCCTACCCTGTCTTTTCCACTTCAAATCACCACGTGCCCCACCGTCCCTCGAGCCCCGCGCACCACCACCCACCCTTCGCGGTCGGCCCTCTTCACGGTCGGCCCTCCTCGTGGTCAGTCCCTCCGCTCGGCCACCCTTCGCGATCGGCCCTCTTCGTAATCGGTCCTTCCTCTCGGCCACCCTTCGCGGTCGGCCCTCCTCGTAATCGGTCCTTCCGCTTGGCCACCCTTCGCGGTCGGCCCTCCTCGTAATCAGTCCCTCCTCTCGGCCCCCCTTCGCGGTCAGCCCTCCTCGTAATCGGTCCCTCCGCTCGACCATCCTTCGCGGTCGGCCCTCATCGTAATCGGTCCCTTCGCTCGGCCACCCTTCGCGGTCGGCCCTTCTTATAATCGGTCCCTCCTCTCGGCCACCCTTCGCGGTCGGCCCTCCTCGTAATCAGTCCTTCCGCTCGGCCACCCTTCGCAGTCGGCCCTCCTCGTAATCAGTCCCTCCTCTCGGCCACCCTTCGCGGTCGGCCCTCCTCATAATCGGTCCTTCGCTCGGCCACCCTTCGCGGTCGGCCCTCCTCATGGTCGGTCACTCATCTCGGTCGACCTTCACCCTGCCGGTCTCTCACCACCCTCATTTTCTTGATTATTCCATTCGTTGGACTAAAGCTGCACTTGGGAATGGGGAACTACTGACATGGGTAAGCCCATAAAGATTATAGCCCACCATTTAGGGCCCAATACACAACTCAAATACTAAGGCCCAGCACTGCCAAAGCCCCACGTAACAATAAGAACCAATGACATCAAGACACATGTCAAGAGAAGGGCAAGCCACATAAGCAAACAAAGATCTGCAAAGTTATTGCCACTGCACATCGCCATTAATGAAGCCCCTTACAGCATTTATTGCGACAAGCCCTCTCCGCTGGGACAAAACGCCTTCACCATGAACAAGGTAAGCTAGAGCATAGACTTTCGGCCAAGGTGACAGGTCGGACGAAACAACGAAATAATTACCAGAGGATATAAGCAGACGTCGAAGACATGAAGAAGGTTAAGCTTTCTATCTCTAATCCATCCCTATAGCCCACTTCTCTTTCTAACTTGCTCGTCGGAGGGTTCGCTGGGAGACTCCTCGTTCCCCGTTGAACTCGTATACTGGGCTTAGTCATTCGGACGTAGGATCGAGAAACGCGAATCAATCCGACCCGTTTCGCTTGGAACGAACTGTATCATCACACCTCATGACCAGGTTGATCATTGATAAAGTCATAAGCATCAGCTGAAGAGAACTCCTCATTCAAATTTCTTTTCCAAATAGGAACATCAAGAACAAAATTTGCTCTTTGAAGGAGAATGGTCAAAATACTTGAAAAACTAGACGGAGGCAAATTATTCAACAAAGTGAAGTCCCAATCTCCTTCATTCGTGAAGAGGGAGTTCACCTTATCATTATTGGTAGGCTGGTAGATGAAATTTTCTACCTTGGGAGGATTTTCTAACTCGGGGGATTACATTTGTGAGATCAAACTTGATGGACAATTTGTTAATCAATGAAGGGGTAACCAAACCTTAACCAGGGCACTTTTTCAAGGATGCTTACCCTTCAATCTTGGGACACGTGTCGCCTGATCATGTGGGGGAGGGGGGGGGGTGCATGAGCCATTTATTGTACCTCCATCCAACTAAGGTCTTGTTTGGTTAGAGACTTTTTGATTTTTTTTTTTTTTTTGCTAAAATTTATAAAAAAATAAAATAAGTTAAAATAGTTAATAAGACAAAATATTACATTAAATCTATAATTATTTTACTTTTTTTTCATAAATATCACATCTATTTATAAAAATTTTAATTATATTCTCAAATATAAAAATTTGAATTTATTAAAATAATTAAAAAATTAAAATAATCTATTAAAATAATCAACACCTCACACCAGGCCAAAGTACCCTACATCATAATTTTGCTCAAAAAAAATTAGATCAAAAATGGAAGTTGAGATGAATCTGTCAATCAAAGTCAGCACATGCAAATGCAAATACAAATTGCAAATGAGAGAGAGAGAGAGAGAGAGAGAGTAAAGATTCAGCAATCAGAGGCCACCACTACTACTATAATGAAGACAGCCTAGATTTTTTTTTTTAATAAAGAAAAAGATGCTATGAGATTTGATTACGGTATTTATGAGCTCAGCTCTCGAGATAATTGATTATCCACTTAATGTAATTCAATTTAAAGAAAGAGATTTACCATCAAAATAAATTCATCAATCACTTTTAATAGGACAAAGATTCAATCCAAATACAGCGTATCAGAAAAAGACAACCTTAATGACCTCATGAATTTCAACACCCTCTTCGCGTGTTCTCACTCCATTGGATCCATTGTGTAAGGGGTTGTTTGAGGTGTCCTAAATAAGTGTATTTTTTGTCTTTTTAGATTAAAAAGTTGAGGTTGAAAATATGAATGTTTAAGTTAATTTTTTGACTTTTTATGAAAAAATATATAATAAAAATTGTAAAAATTGATTTGTAAGGAAAAATTAGAATTGAGAGTTGTGCAGCCATAATTGTTGACTTTTGATGAATAGTGATAACTTTTTGACTTTTTAAATAATTTTTTGACTTTTTAACTTTTTTAAGACTTCCCAAACTTGACCTAAATTAAAACTCTTTTTCTTCTTTAAGTAAAAGTTGAAAGAAGAAAAGTTGTCCCATGACACCATAATAATAATATCATAATACCAAGTAAAATAATAATGTTAGGTATTATAAAAGGAATAATATAAAAAATATTTATGAAAACTTTTTATTTTGAATTAATTTGTAATATTTTATTATATATTATGTAATCATTCTTAAAATAATTTTATAATATTTTTTTCATAATGTGTCATAAAGAATAAACAACTTTGATTGAGCCCCGAAAGCAGGGGGCCCGAATCCCCCGAATATCCATAACAGGTAAAAAAAAAAAAAAAAAAAAAGAAAAAAGAAAAAAAAAAAAGAAAACAGTTTCCATAAAAAGAAATTAAGGGGATTAGGGAAGACTTTTTTTTGAGGTCCAAAACATTTTTCAAGAATAAAAAAGTAAAAACGTTTATATTTTATAATGAGCAAAGTTTTTGGCCACAAAGATGATTGAACTATTTAGTGGGCCTGCAACCTCATCACATGCCTCATTTTACTAATTCAATTTACTTAGGTAGCCTCTATGAATAGATGGTTTATGAAAAAAAATTAGATAAATTTAATAATTATAATTAAGAATAATTTTAAAAATAAATTATTAATTTTTTAAAAACAAATGTAATAAAATAATATACCTATAATTGTTATATATATAGACTTAAAAATTGAGAGGATCAAATTATTAGAATGAGACCTAACTAGATAATCCACTCCACAATGTAAATTAAATAAAATAAAAAAAAAAAAAAAGCTATAGTCGTTTTCAAAATAATAAAATACTTGAATGCGTATAATTAAACAGGCCCACCATGTGTCACCCACCTCATGGTTTAGACTTCTCAACCTAATTCGATTAACATACATAAGTAAGGCCTTTTACTCTCTCTCTCTGAACCACCCTTCTCTTTCTCTTTCGTTGCCTCTCTCTCTTTATTTCGGTCTCTCTCAATATAGTTGTCAATACATCACAACAATTCATTCATCACTGAGTTCAGATCTGATCAATCCCAAGTCTCTCCACTATGTCTGAGAAGGTTTGTGAATTATGATCATCTTCCACTATCTCAAAAAACCCATTTAATTTTTATCCATTTTTTGTGTTTTTGTGGTTGAGATTTGTTTTCTTTAACATTGATATCTTGTGGATTTGGATTTATTTTCTTCATCATCTACTCCGCCAAATCTTCCATGGCAGGACCCAATTCTACTTCTTTCTTTGTCCTTCTAATTCAACAGCAAATTTTCTCGTCTCCCAAACAGGGTTGTTCTTCTACTTTTTTGATTCCTTAACAATTGTAGTCTTCTGTCATCATGTAAACAGGTCACAACAATGGTGTTGAAGGTTGACCTTCAGTGCTCCAGCTGCTACAAGAAGATCAAGAAAATTCTTTGCAAATTTCCTCGTGAGTCCCCCCCAACTTTTTTGTATTCATTATTAAACATTTTCACCTATATATAATACATACATATTTCATGTACATACGGATTATATATATATACAACAATGATCGAGATTTTTTTGGAATCCCACAACCTCTTAGATCTCAACGTGAATACTTGGAGGTCCCACATATACATTAATAATTAAGATTTAAAAAGATTATGAGGTTAAAAAAAAAAAAATTCCAAACATTTTATATATATATATATATATATGAATTTGTCATTTTTCTAGTGGATTGGATAATCGAACAGAGAACCACGACCTTATATATAATATAAATAAGGTATTGGATTTTCTCGAGCAGACAATTCAATTGACCTATTAGGCCTTTTAGGGTCACGCTTCGGTAATATATTTTGTTCATAAAAATATTCAATTGATCTCATAAATGTTGCAACATATATAAAGGAAACACTATCAAAATGCGTCTACTATATACCTTATAATTAGGGAATAAATTGTTGTAATTTAATATTTTTTAAGTCATAATTAAAAAAAAATTGTCATAACTAAACTATATAATTAAAGAATTCATGAGTTATAACTAAAATAAAGTCATAATTAAAGAAGAAAATTAGTCATAATTAAAGAAAAAAATAACATAATTAGGAGTACATATAGTACACTTTTCAAGAGTGTGTATATTAGAATTTTTCCATATATAATTTTATCAGTTTTATCTTTCAAAAAATAAACAGTAAATATGTTTTTAAAAAATAAACTATTCATTTTTTTTTTTTTTTGCTACTGAAATAATAAAATCATGAATTTACGGTTCTGGAGTCAATTTAATTTTTTAAAGAATAATTTACATACTAAAACGTTATAAATAAACGGGATAAATCATTAAACATAGACATACTGGACCTAATGGGCTACATTAGATCATCCAATCGAGTCCACAAACAGGAGAAAATTCCTTTTCTATATGACAAAAAATAACTTCGTGAATGAATTTTTGCTAAAGCGGAATTTAAAAAGGATAAGATGCTTGCATCGTGGATTACTTTATTTTTAAAATATTATTTTCATTACTATGAATTTATTTTATATATATACAGAATATTGTTTAATTTTGATTTTTTATGTGTGAACATTTGGAGATAATTAGAAATACGAGATCAGATTTATAATGTAAAGCAAAATACGGTGACGATCGTCGTAGTATGCTGCAGCCCTGAGAAGGTTCGTGACAAATTGTATTGTAAGGGTGGGAAGACAATCAAGTGTATTGAGATCAAAGAGCCTCCAAAGCCCGAGCCTCCAAAGCCCAAGCCCCCTGAAAAGCCCAAGGAGCCTGAAAAGCCGAAGGAGCCCGAAAAGCCCAAAGAGCCCTCGAAGCCCAAGCCCCCTGAGAAGCCCAAGGACCCTGAAAAGCCCAAGGAGCCTGAAAAGCCCAAAGAGCCCGAGAAACCCAAAAAGCCACCACCATGTCCCCCTGCTTTTGTACCAGCTTTTGTACCAGTTTGCTACCCACCGATGTATCCGGCTGGGATATGTTGTGGGCAATGCTATGGGGGCCGTACTGATGGGCCATGTCATCATGGGCATGGATATGGGCCAGTACCACCCTATGATACTTATGGACGTGGGCCTTGTGGTTGTGGTTGTGGTGGGAATAGGGACTGTTACACTAGTCGGTGTGATTATTTTAGTGAAGAAAATCCCTCAGGATGCACAATCATGTAATGCTAATGCTTTGTCATGTCCAAGATTTTTGATTCCCTTGCTTAAAAAATGTTCAATTAGTTTTGGGTGTATGTGGGTGTTTTATATAAAGACTTTTACATATATATAAGTACAAAAAAGGTTCAATAATGAGGTTGGTAGTCTAATGTTTGTGGCCAAATGGTTATTGACATTGAGGTCACATAAAATGTTGTATGATTTGTCATTGTAATAAAAAAAAAGTCTTCATTAATCATTTCCCACTATAAGTTTACTGTGTTTGTTTTGTTTTGCTTTTAATATTTTTTCAGTTTGGTGTTGTGGCATTTATTTTCTCTTTTCTCACTCCTTTTTTTTTCGTTTTCTTTTCTCATTCACCTTCTAGACAAAGGTGAAAAGCTATACCACACTAAAATTATTTGGGAGGGTGTAAGGAACTTGAGAAAGTAGAGCACTTGGGATTGCTTAACATAATGGGAAACATATTATTAGCAGCCTCTGGTAACCAATGGAGACCGGATCAACATGATCACAATTTACAATAAGTTAAAATTTTGGTACTTTCTCTTTTCATTTCTTTAGCTCTGCAATTTTTTATTTTTATTTTTGTAAAATTTAAGATTTAAAGACAACTTTTATATTTTGTCTTTTATGTTCTATCAAATTATAAATCAACACATACAACTACAAATAAGGTCAAACTAACAAATATTGGGAGATACTGTTTGAATCATGTATTGAGTATTGCAAGTACGACCTGGATATTGAACTTTTAAGGTCTCATTTAATAACGGTTGTATTTTATTTTTGTTTTAAAAAAATAGTTGATTATACAATTTCAAAATTTTTTGGGAAAAAAAGTATTTTTACTTATTTTCAAAACAAAGTCTCCCTTTCCTCTCTCTTCTCTACCACCCACAGCCAACGACCCTCCGATGATCTCCTTATTGTCAACTGTTACATTTTTCCACCCTCCACTGCTAACCATCATTTTCGATAACAATTCACCAAACATGTTCTTTTATATTAATTTTTTGGGTAAATTAGAAACACACTTCCTGAGATTTACTTAAATTACAAATTACCCTCTATGGTTTTACAAATTACATTATGCCCCCTAAGGTTTCTAATTTCATAACAAATAGGTCGTTTTATTAATAAATCATCAAATTAATTAACAGTTTTAATAATGTTAAAAATTTATTTTAATTAATAATTTAGATAATTTTATTATTATATAGGTGAATAGTTAGAAATTTTACTTTTTCAATTAATTTTGTTAAATAAAAAATTCTGACAGGGAGGTATTTATAATTTTTCAAACTACAGGGAGTAATTCGTATTTTAAGCAAAACTTAGAGGGTGTATTTATAATTTATCCTAATTTTTTATTTCTCAAAACTTTTATGTACATCAAATAAGTTTTTTTAAATATGTTTTTTTGTTAATTTCTTCAATTAAGGCCTTCAACTTCAATTATGTAGCACTGTTTTGTGATGTGAGAATATGGGTTCAACTTCTATAAAAATGAATTTAATGTTATTTGTGATATTTATTTTATGAGTTTAATATTATTTGTGATATTTATTTTTGGGATATCTACCAGCAAGGGTGAGTAGTGGATATACCGATCTGCCAAAATCGACCAAACCGAACCGATCCGCCGCATTTTGGACGGATGCGTGATGACGAGAGAACGATTGCGGATTGATTTTTTCCAATCCACCAATCTGGCTGACGGATGGCGGATTTGAGATTCCTTTGAAAAAAAGTTTTCAACTTGAATATCTTTTTTGAATTGAAAAATATAAAACGTATTATTTATCTATATTTTTTTATTTGTAAATCTGTCTCTAAAAATAATAAATAGAAAATATGATATATGCTGGTTGGTTTTTGTTTTCAAAAACAAATATAGATGTAACAATACAGAGACATACAATCTCTACTACTACTCTGTTCATAGTTTTGGTGGTTTGAATTATTTTTATATTTTAAGAACCACAGATTGTAATACTTTATGTGGATAAGGCATACAGTGATTGTGATATTCTAAAGTTTCAAACTTTCTTACTTTGGATGATGCATGCAGTGATGGTAATATTTTTTAAGTCATTGACTGTAATACTTTCTTTTTTTTTTTTTTTTGAGGAAGTGTACAAGTTGAATTATGTTGAAAATTTATAAAATTTGAAACCGCCAAACCGATTCGTATCCATCCGCCAAACCGCTCAATCCACATCTGCCAAATTGGTGGACGGATGCGGATTGATTTTCTCCAATCTGCCAATCTGGCGGACGGATGGCAGATTGGAAGTTTCGTGGCCGCAACCGACCCGCGCCCGGGCCTATCTACCAGCCAGTCCCATTAAATGAAATTAATTGCTCATAAGTCCTGTTGACATTTTAAATACACCATTAAGTTCTCAACTGTCTATATTACCCTCACTACACCTACTAACACCATTAAGTCCTTCTCTGTTGTCATCAATGGTGTTAACATCAACCACCGTCTTTGTCATCCTCCCTTGTTGCCATCATCGCTTACCCCATACCACTGTCATCCTTCTTCGTTGATTGCCATCGACATCACATTTGTTGCCACAATCGTCCATTACCAATCTATTGTCTTTGATGACGAATTTCGTCGATGGCTTCAGATCTAGGTATTTTCAATGCAGATTTACTATATTCATCTCCAATCTGTTACTGTACATGGTTTCTAGTGAGATCAAGACTTTTTAAAGACCACCGCTGCCTCCACTGTCGTCATTTCTGGCGACCTCAACCGGCATCTTCTTCCACTTTCACCATTGCTTCCACCGCTCTTTGCTGCTGGGTCTTCTCTCTCTCTCTCTATATATATATATATTGGGGAAGATTCCAATAATAAATCTATTTAAATTAGTGATAAATTTGTTTAAACTAGTAATAAATCAGTGATAAATTTATTTAAATCAGTGATAAATTTATAGTGTTGAGTCTAGGAGTAAAAATGAAAATATTATTTAATTTTTTTTGAATAGAAACTGTTGAGTAATAAAATTGATCCATAAAATTGGCCCGTAACTCTCCTTTTATTTTTCCACCTCTATTGAAATTGTTAAAGTTGTTGGGTTACTTATTAGTTTTAGTGTCGGTTGGACTTTAATAATTCAGTTTGATATGTGATAATTTCTATTTTTTATTTTTCCATATGGTCACTTTCACTTTTTGCTTTTGGGCCTAGCAACCTTAGTTGTCTCATTTTTTTTTTTCATAGGGTCACTTTAATTTTCAGCTTTTGGGCCTAGCAACTTTAGTTGTCTCATTTTTTTTTTTCAGAGGGTCACTTTCACTTTCAGCTTTTGGGACTGCTTCTACAATGCAATACGGCTACGTTTATTTGGGAAATAGGTTAGATGTAATTATCAATTTGATAAGATTGAGTGAGATAATTAATAATATAATAATTTTAAATTAAAAATATAAGATAAAATATGTTTATTTGTTTGTGTAATAATGTGATAATATTAATTAATTAGAATTTGATGGCATAGGCCCAAATAAGTGGCCTAATAGGCTGTCCAAACAATTCCTAACACAACTTAGGCCCAAGGGCCAGACAAGAAGAAGACGCCAGAAAGGTATGAAAGAAATCAATATATATACAAGTAATCACTCTCTCTCTAACCATCTACTTCTTCCTCCTGAAGCTAAAAGCTTCCATTTTTATACTAGAGACTCCTCTAACTTAAACATCGGAGGGTCCTCCAGAAGGAACCTCACCTCCGGGTTCCTTCTTGACGGACTTGGTGCAGATACAACTAGGAAGACGAAGTTCAATCATCCTGTGGAGCTCCGGGCCCTGTCCGACCCATTCCTCCTCCGACAAAATTGGTATCATCAGTTCCTGTCCGACCCATTCCTCCTCCGACAAAACTGGTATCATCAGTTGGCGCCGTCTGTGGGAAACTCTTTCGATTGGCAGTTGTGCTCATTGTCACCGGAAATAGCTTCCTTTTCACCCACCTTCAGTGTCGGAATGAATGGTTACCACATGATTCATGGCATCCTATCGGCGGCGGTAACGTTTTCCCCGCCTACACCTCTCTCGCCAGCGCCATGATTCTCTCACCTCACCATTGTCGTTGGTGAGCACTGCGGAAGTCAACCTACGCACCAAAATCAACCCCGTACCAAACAATTCAAAGTCGTCAAGACTTCAAAAAAAAAACAACAACAAACACACAAGCAAAAAGTTCAAGAACAAAGCTTTGGACAGGTATTTCCCATTTGATCTATATCAAAGGCCCAGATTGCCCCACGTGAAGACATGGGCTTCACTTCCCAAGCCACTAACTCTCTCTCTTTTCCCTACGTCTGTGTCATGTCACATCATCACGTGCATCCCTGCACCTTGAGCCCCGTGCACCGCCAACCAACCTAGTGACATAGGTCGGTCGGCAAACAGTGGTCGGTCGGCAACATCGGTCGGTCGGCAAACTAGATCGGTCGGCAAACAGTGGTCGGTCGGCAAACTAGATCGGTCGGCAAACTAGATCGGTCGACAAACAGTCGTCGGTCGGCAAACAGTGGTCGGTCGGCAAACTAGATCGGTCGGCAACAGTGGTTGGTCGGCAAACTAGATCGGTCGGCAACATAGCTCGTCGGCAACATTAGTCGGTCGGCAACATAGCTCGGTCGGCAATATAGCTCGGTCGGCAAACTAGGTCGGTCGGCAACATAGGTCGGTCGGCAAACAGTGGTCGGTCGGCAACATAGCTCGGTCGGCAAACAGTGGTCGGTCGACAACAGTGGTCAGCACCAATCAGACGGAGCCCCAGCGCCTCCGCCATATCCGAATGGTCTACTTCTTCCTCCTCAAGGACATCATGAGTAAGATATTCAAACTTCTTTTATCTATGTTGCACATTTCATAACATTTCAGATCAAAAAGCCTCAGCCAGACTGAGCACGCAGACGGAGCCCCAGCGCCTCCGCCATATCCGAATGGTCTACTTCTTCCTCCTCAAGGACATCATGAGTAAGATATTCAAACTTCTTTTATCTATGTTGCACATTTCATAACATTTCAGATCAAAAAGCCTCAGCCAGACTGAGCACGCAGACGGAGCCCCAGCGCCTCCGCCATATCCGAATGGTCTACTTCTTCCTCCTCAAGGACATCATGAGTAAGATATTCAAACTTCTTTTATCTATGTTGCACATTTCATAACATTTCAGATCAAAAAGCCTCAGCCAGACTGAGCACGCAGACGGAGCCCCAGCGCCTCCGCCATATCCGAATGGTCTACTTCTTCTCCTCAAGGACATCATGAGTAAGATATTCAAACTTCTTTTATCCATGTTGCACATTTCATAACATTTCAAACCAAAAAGCCTCAGCCAGACTGAGCATGAAGACCTCGGCCAGACCGAGCATGAAGACCTCGGCCAGACCGAGTAATTAAAGCCGTGAGGGGCATGGTATCAGATCCTACCCACGAAGACCTCGGCCAGACCGAGTTACTTAAAGCCTCAGCCGGACTGAGCATGAAGACCTCGGCCAGACCGAGTAATTAAAGCCGTGAGGGGCATGGTATCAGATCCTACCCACGAAGACCTCGGCCAGACCGAGTTACTTAAAGCCTCAGCCAGCCTGAGCACGAAGACCTCAGCTAGCCTGAGCATTACTTAAAGCCTCAGCCAGACTGAGCACTACTCAAAGCCTCAGCCAGCCTGAGCATGAAGACCTCAGCCAGACTGAGCACGAAGACCTCGGCCAGACCGAGTTACATAAAGCCTCAGCCATACAGCCTCAGCCAGACTGAGCATGAAGACCTTGGCCAAACCGAGTGTGTCCAAGCACGCTCACGCAACAACCAAGCCCTCCAAGGCACTACAAGAAGGGCCCCAGCCGAGCCTCCTAACCCAAACAATCCATCTCCATACTTCACGAAGAAACGCCGACAGCGTTAACCACTTGATTGAGCAAAACCAAGCCATGTTCCAACAAGAACTACCAGTTTCTACCCCTCCGCCTCTACAAATCGTCCATCAAAATTAGGATCAAGTCCAAACAGCCGTCCTCAGCAACAATAGGGACCGTTTCTTCCACCACTCGCTCCGCGAGCAATAGACCATCTCAAATCCATCGGCCCATTGCCAAAGAGCACTGGCCGACCACCAAAGCACTCCGCCAACCTCCAAAATTGCTCGGCCGACCTCCAAGGCTTCCAATAGTCATCGGCCGACCTCCAAAAATTAGCCGACCTCCAAGACTAACAACAGTCATAGTCCGACCCCCCGGTCATCAGTCGACCTCCAAAACCATTAGCTGACCGTCCAACGCGCTTTGCAAACCGAGTGAGACCCTACGGGCTAAACAAACTCAACAAGACTGGGTCTAATTCTACAAGTAAGGTATTTAACTTATTCTACATCGGCTGATCGTCCGAAGCCTCAGTTAAACTGAGCCCAAAGACCTTAGCTAGACTGAGTGTACGAAAGACTCCCAGACCGAGCACCCATAGAGCCTCAGCCAGCCTGAGCACATTGAGATCTCGGCCAGACCGAACACCAAAAAGCCTCAGTCAAACTGAGTACAAACTTACGGTACGAGCTAATCCATCAGCCGACTGCCCAGGTCCTCGACCAACCTTCCAAAGGCCTCAGCCTCGGTTGCATTGCTCTACACAAGGGCTAGCACTTTACATTCCTCACAATTTTGCACATGCCGACTCCTCTCGGCGCACGCAGTCTGCGCCGCTTTGCGCCGGCCCAAAATCTCCAACTTTACTCCTTTTAACTCTCACTGCGCCTTGTCCAGTTGGTTTTTGAGCGGTCCTACCTCTATCGCAACACCCACGTATTTGCACAATAAATTTGGCCACCGTCGCCTTGCCTCCTTTCGTGACTTGGGGGACTACTTTACTCTTTCTTATTCCCTTCGTTGGACTAAAGTTGCACTCGGGAATAGGGGACTACTGATGGGCATAGCCCCAAATAAGTGGCCCAATGGGCTGTCCAAACAATTCCTAACCCAACTTAGGCCCAAGGGCCAGACAAGAAGAAGACGCCAGAAAGGTATGAAAGAAATCAATATATATACAAGTAATCACTCTCTCTCTAACCATCTACTTCTTCCTCCTGAAGCTAAAAGCTTCCATTTTTATACTAGAGACTCCTCTAACTTAAACATCGGAGGGTCCTCCAGAAGGAACCCCACCTCCGGGTTCCTTCTTGACGGACTTGGTGCAGGTACAACTGGGAAGACGAAGTTCAATCATCCTGTGGAGCTCCGGGCCCTGTCCGACCCATTCCTTCTCCGACAAAACTGGTATCATCAGAATTAAACTTGTGAAATTATATAATTATAAAATCATTGAAACTAAGAAACAAAATAATTCTTTACCATCAATCCCATCTCTCACCCATCTTTGCTAATCCACCCATAGTGGTGGACCACTATTCCAATTGAAATGTTAATCCCCTTACAGTTTTTTTAACCAAACATGTTATGAGTGAAATCTATTTCACTCATAATCCAATCCTCATATTCATATAAACAAACATGTCCTAAAAAAAAGGAAAGTAATGCTGGTCTCTTATGTATTTTTGCTTTCAACTCCTAAATTGATTCACATGATAAATTATAAAAGGTGAATAAGTTTTTTGAAATATATTTCAAGATATTAATTAATATATAAGAAATATTGAATGGAATTATTTTTTTTATTTATTTTTATTTATTTATTATTATTATTTTTTTTCTTAAGAAAGGCGACTGGCCATGTTCTTATTGTGTAATAAACTGGGAGATTCTATTTACAAGCAAAAAAATATTAACTACTCTCAATTCCTAAGTATACCTTATTTAATTATTTAAAATTTTATTTTACTCTCATTACACCTTATTATTTTTTTCAAATTACGCTCAAGGTAAACCCAAATAATTAATAATAAACAAACTAAAAATACTAAATTATTTCAAAACCTTTTCAATACATAAAATAATTTTCAAATACAGAAAAAAAAATCCCAAACTTATAACCACATAAGCATTATAAATACAGAAAAAACCAAACTTTTACATAAGTATTATAAAACTTTTCAATACAGGAAAAAAAAACTTTTACGTTATAAATTATCCACAAGAATGCTTGTGGAAAAGTAAAAACCTAACTCATAAGCACATAAGTATCAGGCACTAACAAGAAAGAGTAATTCTCAAATAATATACTATTTAAATGACAAAATAAGAACAATTCTAATAATATTTTATTATTAATCTAACTACTGGGCCCTTTAGTTTTTCTCAAAAAAATGATATAGAAAATAATTAATGGTGCTCTACAAAAATTGTAAAATCCCTTTACGTGAATACTTATCTCTTTTTGGATGGGTTGCTTCAAAAAACTATTTTGATTATTACTCTCATCCATTATTTGATTTTGTTCAAACTTTTTTTTCTAGGGTTTAGGGTTTCAAAATAATAAAAAATGATGATTTTGATGATGACAGTGAGTTTTGGTAAGGTGAATTGGAGTTTTGGAGAGAGGAGGAAGAAGAAGAAGAAGAAGAAATAACTTTAATCTCTTGAGGAAGAAAATATAGAGATTTGCATAGAAATAACTAATTAGGATGTACCATGAGAAAAAAAATTATTTTAAAATTTAATATGTGTTATCATTATTAGTAAATTTATATTACAATATAATAAGAATTAAAATTTATAAATTTAAATTGAGTGTACTGAAAATATACTTTGGATTCAAATAGAATCCCCTAAACCTGGGGCTTTTAAGTGAAAAGTGGGCCCATAAAATACTTTTTGAAGGCCCAAGTTGATTAGAATTTTTGTTTGATATATACCAGGAGGAATCAGAGACTTAGGAAGACCCGGACAATCTGAGCATATAATGGGGCGTTTGTTTCAGTTTTTTAAAGTTAACTTATGGTTTTTAGCTTTAAAAAAATTATTTTAGATTATTTAATTAAACTTATTTCAAATAGTTTCTGATTCTAACAGCTTATTTAATTCAAAAAAATTGATTCTGAGAAGCTGCTCACCTATTGCTTCTGATTATCAGTTTCTGCTGTGGATATGTTAATTTATGATTATACTCTTAGATTTTTTTATTTTTTATTTTTTTAAAAATAGAAAAAGACCCAAATGGACTATAGATTATTATTATTATTTTTTATGAGAAATGTAGACAGACAAAAAATAAAAATTAATTGAAATAGTTATTTCACAGCTTATTTAACAAACACTACTCAGCAACTTAAATCTATAATCCAACAGTTACACCAAACAGATTAACAACTTCTGATTAAAGTCATAATTTATAATCTGTTAAGCTACAATCTATAAGCTGTTTTAACAGCTATACCAAACGGGGCCAATATCACCAAACTTTCTTATGCGTTCCCTAAATTATGATTCTTCTTTCAATAATGGTGAAAGCTTATAAGAACTGTTTATACTAATTTTTATTTGGGTGAACTATCTATAAATTTTAAATAGTAATTTTAGAAATTGTTTGATATTTTCCTTTTTCTTATGAATTTAAAGGTCTTATTTTAGTGTGAATTATATAAGAGCCAATAAATACGTGTGTCATGTGTTGAGGAATATGAATTTTTTTATAATATTGAAATTACAAAACGTAACACTTTGAAAAAACTCTTTATTGTACTTTTCTTAAATGTAATATTCTAATATAATACTAAAAAAACGTAACACTCCAATGTAACACCAAAAAAAAAAAAAATGTGTATTTTTTTCAAACGTAATAACGCAACATTCCAAAAAAAACTTCTTAATGTACTTTTCTCAAACGTAACATTTCAATCAGTGTAACACACAAAAACTCCTTATTATACTTTTTTTTAAACGTAACACTCCAATGAAACATATTAAAAAACTCCTTAGTATATTTTTCTCAAATGTAATAATGTAACATTTCAAAAAAATTTCTTAGTTCACTTTTTCCAAATGTAACACTTCAATGTAACACACTAAAATTTTTTTAATGTATTTTTCTCAAATGTAACAATATAATATTATAAAAGAACTCCTTAGTGTATATATATATATATATATTCCAAACGTAACACTCGTATCAATGTAACACACAAAAACTCTTTAGTATATTTTTTTCCAAACTTAGCACTATAACGTAGTACTCCAATGTAACACTAAAAAACCATACTAACAGAAATGTAAATTTCAACATTCGACAACTAACACTTCAGCTACCAATCCCCTCCAAAAAGAATCTTTTAGCCTCACATTTTCCTTCTCATCCCAAAAACGCATCAGAAAATTTAAAAAATGAATCACAAAAAGGCATTTACTTAAACTCAAATAATACCAAATCAAATAAATACAACTTAAAAAAAAAAAAAAAAAAAAAAAAAAACTAATTGGTTCATAAAAAAAACTCTTAAAAGTAAATGGTTCAATATTCCCTCATATAGAAATTATGGATAAATTTTCTTTTTTATTTTAGAAGTTTGTATTATAATATTTGGTGTAATTTCATTATGATAATTATTTAGGGAAAAAAAAAGGTTGATTATTGACAAGTAGGCAGGATAGTACTTTTAACTTTTATTAGTTTTATTATATACTTTTATAAATAGCAATTGACCGATCGATAGACGGAATAATTTTTAAAAAAAATAATATTTTATAAAATTAAGTTAAATTATTTATATATGTCTATATAAAAATTATTTTTAGAAATATTTTATAATCTATACATTACAAAAGAATAATATTAATTTTATCATAATATAAAATATAAAATAATTTTAGTACAATTATTTATGTGTACGTATGTAAATTATTTTTAAAATAGAAAAAATTACTCAAAAATTCCATTTGGGAAAATGTTGCTTCATTAGTCCTGGAAGTTTTATTTCAAATCAATTAGTCCTTTTATTTATGGTATATTCTGGAGTTTACTTGTTTACTCTTGAATGTGATTTTGGTTGTGATTTTTTTCTTGATATTTGGATGGGTTGGTTATGGTATAGTGTTAATTTTTGAAATTTTTGTAGAGGATTGCGTAAAGTGATTTGTAGGGTTAGTGATGTTTAGCCATTTGATGTGGGGAGGCTGATGTGGAATCGTGGTGTTATTGTTGGTTGTTATTTTATTTTATTGTTTGATTTTAACACTACCACCCACACAAGACCCACTACATACATGATTCTGACAAATGCACCTTCATTACCATGCACTTTCAGTAAGTAACATGTACATGATTCTGGGTTGGTGTGTTTAACGGGGGTTGGATAGTGTTGCCCACTTGATTTTTTCCCCTAATGTGGAATCTTTTTTTTATATATAGATTTGAATGTGTATCAATTGTTTGTGCTGCTGATTCTGGGTTGGTGTGTTTAACGGGATTTGCAACTTGTTCGAGGTTGTTGTTTATTGTGTTTATTTTCTGATGCTTTCATTCTACTGTGGATGTTTGGATTTTTTGTGGGGTCATCATAATAGGAAAAATGCAAGAAATCAATGTAGCACCATCAACACTAACGGTTATTC
>JAPPVO010001257.1:0-22189 GCA_030407325.1 Camellia japonica | reverse complement strand
TTTTGGGCAGCTGGCATACACTGCCACCCTCCTCCATACACGTGTATGGAGGGATTTCCCTCTATTAGCTCCTTTGGAAGCTTTCAAGAGACAATTGTCTATAAAGAGGGTCTCTCTCTGTAAGGGGTTGGACAAAAAGTTGACATTTTAGACAGTTTTTTTTAGGGTTTGAGTTCTAGGGATAGGGTTTGTTATATCCTTCTCTATATCTTCTCTCTTGTGGTGTTTTGTCTTACTTTTGCTCACAAACACCCCATCACACCATCCCTTGGAGCTGAGGCCCTTGAGGGTTGTTTTTTGAGGTTTTAGACTGATTCAACCTAAAGAAGTTGCTGAGCTCCATTGGTGAAGAGGGTCTTCAAGGGTAAGAATTTGTCCTTTTTTATTCCCATTTTGCATTGTATTTTTGCTACCTACAACTGTTTTTGGGTTTAGTGTATAACACAAAAAAGTTCTATTTTTGGCCTCTAAATAGTTGGTTAAGGGTGCTTTGGCTTTGGGGTTGTTGTTTACCCCTCTTAAGCTTGAAAGGCCCATTTTTTTGCCATTTTGAGTGAGCTCCGGGACCATTGAGTTTGGGCCTCCTCACCACTGAATCTTGAGGGATTTCAGAGGTGAGGATGGTGCCTTGAGGTCCTAGGAAGGAGGGCCACCCCCTCTCCTTGTTGTTTGAAAATGACCATTTTTTGCCTCTTGAGAGAGCACCATATCTAGTGTGTGTTGGCCATGCCTTAGCTGATTTTCATGCTTATTATGTTATAATATGCCTTGTTTTAGTTGGTTTGGTACACCATGCTTGCTTAGCATACATGCCTTGTAATGCCTTGTTTTAGTCTTAACATGTCTTATGTTTTGAGTCCTTATTCAAGCATGTTGACCTAGCTTTTGTGAAGCCTTTATGTTGTTTTGCCATGCTCAAGGTCTGCCCTTAGTTGTTTTGGTCGACCATAGCATGCATCGCATAGCCCTTTGCATTTTGGCTTGCTAGCCTTGGACTTGGGACCATATTGCATGCCATGTTGTCTTGTTCATTTGGTTTGGCACCATTTTAGCATGATTTCAGAGTTTTCTATTCATGCTAATTGTCCATGTTACCTTCTTTTAAGTGTGCTTAGAAGTTGTCCCTTTATGCTAGGAATTGGACCATATTCGCATGCATGTGTGTGTGTGTTTTGGACCTCACTTCCATAGCATTGGCCACTGTTTTAGGCTTGTTTGAGGGCTGCCTAATTTAGTTTAAGTCCATCCCCTTGCTTGTTGCATGTTTTGTATGCTTCTTGTATTGCCATGTTGCATATTAGCCCATGTCTAGGTTGCATTCCATTTGCATGCATGCTTGGCCTCTTGAGATGCTTGTGATAGAGGTTAAGCCCCATTGTTTTGATTATGTGCATTGCATTCCATATTAAAATGCCACTTGATTCTTTGGGCCATCATGCATGGAATACGTGATTGGTGGTCCGAGAATCGAGGCCCATGGTCCCTTTGAGTCATAAACATGATAAGGGATGTGATTGGTGTATCATTGCTTGAAATGCATTGCCATGCCAAGTCTTGCCCTCTGCTACTGTCAACACAGATTCTGCAAGGAAGATTTGGCCGGCCGGCTATCTTCAGTGCCGACCGGCCATCATTGTTGGCCGATGGATAAAATTTGTGGCCGGTGACCATTCTATATGGCCGGTGGTGTTCTCCTTCAGCCAGTGGTGTTCCCTAGTATCCAGAGAGTAAACCCTGAGACTTTGGCAGTCATCAGGGGAGCAGAGAAAGGAAAACAGAGGCATCTTGAGCATGGTAGTGGATTTCCAGGCGGAACCGAGCGCTCACGCACTGAGCCCTCTACTGAGGCTGCTATTTACCGCTTCCTTAGATTAATTAATTTACTTAATTAATTAGGTGGTCTGTAATTATTTAATTAGCTTGTAGGTTAATTAATTTGTATTTTCTTTGGTCCCTTCGAGCGAGGGCGAATTTGTAATAAGTGTGGGTGAGTGTGTGTATGTCTTCCAACCCCCACTTCTTTCTCCCTTTTACTTACCTGCTTTTGATGGTTAGTATGAGGGCATATTTAATTTACATACCTTATGCTATGCATGCGTGCATCCATTCACTTGTCTTACATGCACCGGGCTCGGCCATCATGCTAATGCATTGTATTTCAATTCCAAGTTGCTACTTGTTAGTTGCAGCATTTCACATGCCATCTTTAGGATTAGCCGAGCTACTTCTAATGACATTCTGTATGCGTTGCTTAGCCCTTTAACATGGACTTGGATCATACATTGAGCTAACACGTTCTTGTTTTGGCATGGAGTACTTTGTAAGTATTTTTTTATGCTTTAGCATACTGCATGCGTGTGAGTGTTGTCATGATTGCATGCTTACCATGTGGCTAAGTGCTTATGTGAACAACTGCTTGAATGCCTGTGGGTGAAGGTTGGATTGTTTGAGTTGGAACAACTCGTTGAAATCGTATTTTAGTCTACTTGCGAGTAGAAATTCCAAAGCGTTTTCAAAACAAACGGATATGCAATGTTTTGTTCCAATTAGGCGATCTAGCCTATACTTGTTTGCTGCGCGCATAACATAGTAATTCTAGGCTAATAACCGGAATAAGAACGCGTAATGTTTTCAAAACAAGATATCACGGTTAGTAGAGGCCGATCTTCGGATCGGGCGAGAGGGGGTGCTCATAGCTGACCTTCCCCAATCGTACCCAAGTTCCGAGCCGAGGCAACTTTGGTGATGACGGACACGTGGCCTTTGGCACCGAGTCAGGGTTTCCTAAATTTCCCCATATAAAATATTTAGGTGGCGACTCTGTATCTGGCAAAGCAGTCCATGTTGGCACTTCTTTTCTAAAATCTATTTTTCTCAAAACGATTTGCCGGATTTGGACTCTTTGGTTCAGTTAAGAACCGTGACATTTGGTCCGAACTGTAGTAGCCCACAAAACGAACAGAACGTACTCTCCTCGGGGCGTTCTTGGACGTCTACAGTTTCTGGCGACTCTGTGGGGATTTAGAGAGCTTGACTCGAACTCGTGATATCCTGTTTTGATTTCACTTATGTGTTTCTTTGCATTGCATGTGCATTGGTGCGCCTAGGACACCGTGTTGGCCATTTGCTATTCCTGAGCGGTTTGCCGGAGGCTTGACTTTGTCAAAGTATGCCATAAGGCTGACCGGTTGCGGGCTCTGCCAGTATAGGAACACAAACCCCGGTTTTACCGGGGCACCCTTTCGACCATTCGACCTAGTGCATGTTCGGAATCCATAGTGACCATTCAAAACTAGGACAGGTTGCTTACCCAATATAGGTTGTTTGAAACCGCTGCGTGCGTAGTGAAACCCTAGCTCTTGACAAAAATAGGACAGGGAAACCCTCCCCCAACATAGGGGTGTTTTGGCTCTCTTTTACTTGCTATGTGCTTTTAGAGTGTATCTCTACAGGAACGCACATGTCAGTTTGCAAAGTTTGAGTATCAGGCCTGAGGGCACGGTGCAGTGATTCTGAGAACAGTTATATCTGCGGGTATCCGACTCAATTTTTGGGGCAGTGATTTTTTTTTTTGGGAAACAGTGATCAGTATTAGAGTACAGCTGTTCAGCTACGTCGTGTTTGTTCTGATTGAGCCGAAATGCTGTGTGTTTTCTCTTTCAGTGCAGAGATTCAGTACAGAATAGCCGGTGTTCCCCCTTGCTGAAGCAAGATAGATATCTGAGCCGTCGGTCACCACTCAGAACAGGGGACCTATGATGACGCAAAATTCAGAAGAGATTGTGGTTATGACAGCCGCATTAGATCAAGGAATCACTCTGCAAAGTGAGACCAATGTTGATGTGCCACATCCACCCAGGTCGCCTGTTGCGCACCCGATCTGGGAACCCCAGTTGTATCAGGCTCGTGAGCCCACCATATTCGAGTTGATGGGGATGATAGGTGACCTCCAGAGGTCCGTGGCGATCTCGCTTACGGAATGTCAGCTTCACCACATCGCACACCATATGCGGGCATTTTACCCCAAAGCCCATTACTGGGACAGATTGTGATCGAGCTTAGCCAACCGGAGATGACCTCCAGCTATAACAATGACGTATCAACCAAACCCTCGATCAGGCTGAGGCCAGAGGTAAAGACAAAATGAAGGCAGATGCCGATCCTATTGAACAACTGCTGTGGGCAGTCGAGGCATTGAAAGCCGGGGGGATGAGTAAACAACAAGTGTTCGCAGTCCTGACCAAGACTGTGGATGATGTTTTCCCCACTCCAGCCGGGCAGTACGAGTCAGGTAGAAAACCGGGACAGGCCCCATCATACCAGAACAGTTCTTCCGCTCCCAACCCTGCACCTGGGAAAGATCAGAAAGTCAAGGCAGTGCCTGCCGACCCGTTCGCTAGTGCGTCTAGCAAGAATACTCAGACTTCAAAGTACCTGCCCCGAGGGCGCAAGGTCTTTCATGCTCTCTACATGCCTCTGTCCAAGGCACTCCAGATCCTGGCCAAAAGAGGCACCTTAAACCCCTGGAGCCTCGGCCTCTCCCGAAGAATCTCCCTCACACACATGATGCTGCCTTGTACTGCGCGTACCACCAGCAAACTGGACATGCTACTGACAATTGTTTCCGCCTCCGTCATGAGGTGTAGGACTTGATCGACAACGAGGTTATCCTCCCGTCCACCTCAGCCAAGTCCGTTACTACCCAGTTATTGGATTTTGAGGATACTGATACTGCGAGTATGTAATCAGGGAGTGAACCACCTGCGGGTGGCGCTTGTGTATTTTTTATGTGGCGTCTGGCACGCATTTTCGAGCATCTGCGAATGCTAGTTTTGTAAATTCTGGCTTGAGTGTCGAGTCAGTCTTTTGTTTTGTTTTGAGTCTGTCTCATTGTCGTGAGTCAGTCCTTTTGCTTAAGGGTCTGTCTTGTTGTAGCGAGTCGGTCCCCTTGTATAGAATACCAGTGGTTCCGGGGTTGTTGCCTCGAACACCATTTTTTTTGTAATTACCCTTTTGCTTTCTTTTGAGTCTGTCTCTAGTGGAGCCAGTTGCAACCAGGAAATCTGAATGAAACAGCTGCGACTATCATGTTTCCGTACTTATTGCTAATTTTGGGCTGGTTATGCTAGAAGATTTGGATGGGACAATAGTACATTCCACCTGTCCTCTTGTGCCCTGAAAACCGTTGTAATGACCTAAGTTTTTCCAAAACCGTTTTGAACAATGAAGAGGAAGGAATTCCTCGGGTTTTACAAAACTTTGATCAAATTGAGAGAAAGATAGGTGTGCTAAGCCTTTAATGAATGAAATCATGCTTGTTAGCGTAAGTACTGAGAAGGACCCTGGCTTGATTTAGACTGGTTCCACACTTTCTTCAGCGCGAGCGATGTGTCGTTTTCGTAAAAACTTTCAAAAATAAAATGTTTTGCGCGGTCCTGTGAAGACCTGTGTGGAATCGCTCTTGAGATTGTGCAGCCTAGGATCGCTCTCAGCCTCAAGACTCAATCCGTTTGTTTTCGAACCTTGAACCCATTCAGAACGTTCAACGGTCAACCGCCATGTGAGACCTGTGTGGCCAGATCAGAAGCACCCCTCGAACTAGGGGCAGCAAAATGTCGGACACGCTCGAAGAACCGAATACAACAGCCATTCTCCTAGATACAGAGGGCTTCAATCTCAAAACCATTTGGCATGGACTTGTTACGCTTTTACCCTTTGAGAGGCTCGCTGGGTCGAAAACTCGGAAGGGCGACCCAGGCAAAAGTTAGAGCAAAAAAAAAATAATATATACAAAAGAAAAGAAATACAAAAAGAAAAAAAAGACGCAAAAAAATATACAATACGAAGGAAAAGAAAAGGACGAAGAAAGGAAAAAAGAAGAAGAAACAAAAAAGAGAAAAAAGAAAAAGTGGGAAGCTCGCAAGGTCGAAAACCCGCAACGGGCGCCTTGGTAAAAGTTAGAGCCTAAAAAAAGTGAAGGTTAAAATACCCGAGTGTACCTCAACCCGAACTACGTAAGGCTTGATTCCCATATTTGGGATACGTAGGCAACTTCATCCTGAAGTCCAGCCCCCAACGCTTTCATAGCGTCTCAGTCCATGTCATGGTTTTGATCACCTTCGCCTCCTCTGAATCCGATAGTTCAGTCGTGACAACCGGAACTACGCCATCAACTTCCTCTTGAAGTCCAGCCACCAACGCTTTCAGAGTGACTGTGTCCATATATTGGTTTTGGCCATCTTCATCTTCTCCATGTCCGAGAGTCCGTCTGCAATCATCACCGATGAGGACTGGTCTTCGGCATGCTGCGGCATCATCTAAACAAGGGGCAACTTTCCGTCGCCATAAGTTGCTATGAGTCGCCATTGAAACCAGGGGCAACTTTCCGTTGCCACGCACCCCTTTCAAGCAAGGGGCAATTTTCCATTGCCTCCGATCCAAGGTTGCGCATCTCGAGGGTAAGTTCAGTGCTCGTTGAGCATTGGCCGTTTGCAAAAATAGTTTTTGCAAATTTTTACTGAGGTTGACTATTTTCTCGAAAACTATTTCATTTCCAAAACTAGACCATTTCTGGGACCCAGACGGGAAAATTTTCAGTGCTTATAGTCTAACTTGCATGATTTCAAATCAAAAATTGAACAAGCATGTTAATTTAACTCTCATTTTGGTCAAAACTGTTTTAGTAGAAAAACCAAAAAAATGGTCGAAATAATGAACTAGGGGCACATTCGAGTCACGTGTTCTGTCTTCTCCCTATCATCAACATACTTGCCAGAAGGGCACCCTATTCGCCGGAAGAAGGCACAACCAAAGCTATCTGTAAAGGGCTGAAAGCCTTCAACAGCCTCCGAGCAACGAGGTATTGAACCAAGTGCGAATTGGGACAGATCAAGATACACCATTTCCTGTCTGGAACATCGACTAGACGTCACCGGAAGAAATAGCCGCGAGCTAATAGTATTGGGCGTGAACCCGCAACTTCCTATTCATCTGTCAATCACCCTGGGGAGGGATGAAAAATGAGAGAATAAAGAATAGAGAGGTGTATGATGAGAGAAAAGTGATAAAAAGGGTTTTGAGAGAAAAACCGAGCTTGAGGACCGAGTGATGTGAGAATCACAAATCAGAAAGGGTGGGAAACATACCCGGAGGAACTGGCTCCTCGAGATTTGAGGTCTCTCGTTTTGTAAACATCTCCGTGTGTCATGTCTTTTGTTTTGTTCACCTCAACTTTTGTTTTGGGCCTTTTCCGAGCATGTCTCGTTGTGATTAGGTCGTGTGCCTTTCGTTTGAGTCTTTTCTCGTTGTGTTCAGTTGTAGGCTCAATACCCAGGTTGAAAAACTTTTTTTTTTTTTTTTCAATTTCAAAAAATCGTTTATGCTCAGAGTGCTGTGCCATTCTCTACATTTAGGCGAAGCAAAAGAAGAAAGGGGAGAATCTGGGGCATTTGAGTGTGTTTCAGTCTCAACCGATTCCACCTTCGTATTCCGTCTTGTCAGATTGGGCTGTTTGTTCAAGATTTGCCGTGTGCAGAATGAACCGAATACTGTGTTATGGGCTGTATGCAGATTAGTCCCCAGTGGAGAAAGGGCCGTGTGTTCAGAATCAGGCAGTGGGTTGCTTGGGTTATTTTACTGTTGGCTGGTTAGTTATCTGATTATTACAGTGCAAAGTGTTCAATTTTCAGAAAACAAATCAATTTCATTTACATTGAGGTGTAACATGATGCAATGCAATGCAAAGCAATGAAATGTAAAGATATACAAATGTAACACTTTTTCAGATAAAAGTTTGTTTCGTTCCATTATCTTTTCAAGTACATAGTTTTGAAAACAAAATCTGTCTGCGGCAGTACAAGGTACCCTAGCTACCAACAAAAAAGGAAAAAGTGCAAAAAAAGAAAAAAAAAATAGCAAAATCTGTATCAAATGTCAAAATGGCTCAGGGGCTATCAGTCTGTCCAAGTCCTCTTCCTAGACGAAGGTCCAGTAGCATCATCAGCACTGTCATCTAAGCCCGAGTCCGAGCCGTCTCTGGTCTTCTCCTCCGATGACTCTGCCTCTGCCTCTGCCTCTGCCTCCGCCTCTGACTCATCGTCGTCATCATCCGGAACTGGAGCTCGTGAGCTACTCCCGACGTAAGTGCGCCCCGCCTTGGTGCGGGGGAATACTCTGCCCTCCTCACCTCTCCCTCAGACAGGAACAGTAGGCCTGGCTGGAATACCTCCTACAGTGGGAATTTGGAAGGGAGGCTGAAAAGTACAAAAGGCAAATGCATCAGTATGCCGTGAACAGTTTATCAGTGCAGAATGCAGTGTATGAGTACAGTGTGTGAATGCCGTGAGCAGTTATCAGTGCAGAATGCAGTGCAGAATATAGTGTATAGATGATGTGAGATCAGTGTGTCAAGTGTTGTGTTGTGCATCGGATTATGTGAAGCAGTTTATGTATGGTTTGAGACCGTGGTTGAAGAACATACCGGAATACTGTAGAGGGCCAGAAGGTCGAAAGTCCGCTGCAACATGCCCATCATGGAGGCATTCAGCTCCAAGGACTGTCGGGTGTACTCGGAGGAAGCCTGCAAAAGTATCAGATACATCAGTATTCTGCGGAATATCAAATAAACTGAAATGAAATGACAATGCAAGATGCGAAATGCAATAGTACATATCGGAGGCAAGTCGGGGACACCGACCAACTCGTGATTAGCCGGAGGAGGGGCGAAGGGAATCTGGTAGGTCGCCCCACCCTGTCCTCTGTATGTCAGCGAGGAAGGCAGTGCGGGCCAACCAGCCCCCCGCCCTCTCTGAGCTCCGCCCCTGCCACGAACCCGGGCCCTCCTCGATGCTCCCGCTCCGACTCCCGCTCCTGCCCTAGCTGCCGCCGCCACGGGCCTCTCTCCCTCAGCTCGACGGCCACCGCTCAGAGGCTGCATGATGTACGTCTGTACGTACTCTCTGTAATCGCCGATGCCTCTGAAGCGGATCGCCTCCCAGCCGATCGTGTACTCGGCCATCTGCTCGGCGGTGAATCTCTCGGTCTCCCTCATGTCCTCCGGAGGGTGAACCGGGACTATCTGCTCTGGTAACCCTAGGGTCTGGCGTAGGAAACGCTCACCTAGGTACCAAGCCCGACAGACCGGACCCTCCAGCAAAATCCGGAAACGCGAGGTCTCCTCAGCACCGGCAAATCGGTCCCGAATCGTCGCTGGCAACGGAGCCCAAGGCTGCCAGGTGATCTGAAAATGAAATACAGTTCATTAGCTACTGTCATTTGAAAATACAGTGTAAAGCGAAGCTTAAATAAACCACAAAGTTAAACATACCTCTGCGGGAGTGATGGTGTCAAAGTAGCGGCGGAAGAAGCTAAAAGTCTCCCGGGGTCTCCGCACGCATCTCCCGTCGAAGCGGCGCGAGAACGGGACGACAAGAGTGGTCTCCGCGTCTGGCACTGGGGCTAGTTTGGGAAAGTAGGCGTAAACCCACAACTTTAGAGCAAATACCAGTATGCCTATCAGATAAAGCGGAATGCAGAACAAAGCAGAAATAACAGAGCCGTGTATCGTGCAGTGTATTGTGCAGAGTGTACAGTGTGAGCAGTGTACAGTTAGTGTAAAGCAGAGTACAGGTGTGTGCCGTGTGTACAGTATACAGCCAGTGTGAAGCAGACTACAGTGTGTGCAGTGTGCAGAATACAGATAATAGAAAGCAGGAATATAAAAGGGAGAAAGAAGAAACGTATCTCCCAAGCACGCTAATAGCCCCCGAGCAATTGTCCGCTGCCGCGGGAAGCCGAGCTCATGTATCCATAAAGTGTAGCCAGAGCGGCGCCACCCCAGTCGTAGTGCAGGACCTGAGTAACATCCACTAAGGCGCTGAGTAGACAAAGGGGCACGGTATTCGCCCGATCAGCGAAAATAGTGGTCCCCAGCAGGAACATCAGAAAGCCGCGCGCGTATCTCTCCACGGCCTCCTGAGTCATCGGAGCCTCCTCAACCAAAGCTGGCTGGACCCTGAACTGCACCTCGAACCAGGAATAACGGACAAAGCCTGGACGGGTGAGAGGTGGCACCTCGCCAAGCAGATAGACCTGAGCGGTAGTCCACTCCTCCATATCGGTGTCGAAGGGGATCGGATCACCCCCCACCCCGATGCCTGTGAGCATTGAGAAATCATAGGGAGTCATCGTCATATCTCCCGTCGCAGACAGATGGAACGAGTCGGTGGTGTCCCACCACCTCTCCGCCAGAGCAGCGAGGAGAGGCCTGCTCGCGGTAAGTCTGGATAATCCCCTGCAAAAAGCACCGAAACCGGCCTGGTCCACGATGTGGTGAACCGCCTCGGGTAGCTCAGCATACCAGTCTCGAGCGACGATATTCCCATACCCGCGGACGGTATGGGAATCCCCCTGTTTTCAAGCACACAATTGCGAAGCAATACTAAATATATTAGTTTTGAAAGGCATTCAGAATTCAGACAAATATAGCATGTGTGCAAGTTTTTCAGATTCAAACAAATACCGGGTGCCGGTGTGCTTACAGTGAACTACAACGCGTGATGCGTCAGCGTGTTTGAGTGATTCAGAACCAACGCAGTGCGTGTGCAAGCATTTCAGATTCAAACAGATATCGGGTATCGGTGTGATTGCAATAAACTACAGTGTGTGTAGTGTGTACTGTGTCAGTGTGTTTGAGTGATTCCGAGCCAACGCAGTGTGTGTGCACGCATCGGTTTCAAACAGATATCAGTTGCAAGAATGGTTGCGGTCAACTACAGTGTACAGTGCATCAGTGTATCTGAGTTAAGCAGTTAAAGAATGTAATCAGCTATGGCAATTTTATATTCTACATTGCGAAAAACAATAAAGCAGAGGAAGGAATGTTACCTCGGAAGCACCGAAGGATAAATGAGATGTAGGCTCACGCAGGAGGAGCTCTGGTGGCATCGCTCTGTCAAAACTCCGAAACTGGCGAAGTCCATCCGGGGGTAGCACGTGAATCGTCGGTCGGTAGGTGGCCGGGTCGAAGGGGCGGACACTCAGGGGGAGAAGCTCGACCCCGGGATCTATCTCGTGATCCGGGGGAGTCCCGCCCTGTGGAATATCGTCGGCCATGTCAAATGTGACGAGGGAGATGGTCGGAAACGGAAAACAAAGCTAGAATACGAAGGGTCAATAAAAAGTCAACCCCTGGAAGGGTGGAAAATGGCCGGAAAAGCCGGGAAGTGGAAAAGGCACGGAAATCAGGAGGAATACGAGGGAAACGAATCCCAAAAAGCAGAAATAGCAAAGGAAGTACCGAAGCAAAAAAATGTTCGGTTCAAAGTGTTCGAAACGCGAAGGAGATCGCGAATCAAACGACGAAACGGGCGTAAAACGCGAGAAGATGGAGAAATGAAGAGAGGAAAATGCCCTATAGAGAGAGAGGGGATAGATTTTCGGCTAAGGAGAATAAGGAAAATAGGGTTAGAAACCCTATTTTAAAAGACCCAAACCAAAAGGACAAAACTGCCCCGATTCAGGCACTTTTGGCCGGTCGGCTACATTTTTGGCCGGCAGCCAAATATTTGGCCGGTTATGTTTTTTGTGGCCGGTGGATGGCCGGTGGCCTCCCCATGTGGCCGGTGAGCCTCCTACAACCTTGTTTAGGTCAGATGAGTGGTTTGGGGTCTTCATTGCTCAAGATAGTCCAAGAAATGGCATTCCCGAAGCTCAACCAGCCTCCGTTTTGACCTCGGACTGTGCCTTCTGTGCGTGGCACTCGAATTCGTGCAAGGTGTATCCTTTCCGTATCCTTTCGTCTTTAACAAAACCCGAAAGTTACCCCTTGTGCATGTATCATTCAATCGCACTGTCTAGCGCATCGCACTATCTTGTGCACTCGCGTTGTCCAACGCGCTGCACTGTGTTGCGCATCTCATTGCATTTTGCATGCATTCAATTGCGCTATTCTGCGCATCACACCGTCCTGTGTACTTCACAGTCTGGCGAGACCTTAAACCCGCTTGGTCTGACGAGACCTTAAAAACGCTCGGTTGCATTGTCATGCATTTCAAACTCGTATGCATTGTCATACATTTCAAAGTCACGCGTTGTCGCGCGTTCTAAGTTCATTTGCATTGTTACGCATTTCCCTAGCGTACGGTCTAGGAGACCTTAAATCCTTGGAAGGTGCAAGACCTTCGGTGCATTGGTGTGCACAGTACATGCATTGTCATGCATCTCAAAAGCCGCGCATTGTCAAATCATGCATTCAAAATAACAAAGCTCATGCATTTCAAGCGACTTGCGTTGTCGCGCACTCCATGCAGCATGCATTTCAAAAACAAAAAAAACAACAAAAAATAGTGCATATGTCATGCATCATTGTAGATATTCCATATGTCATGCATCATTCCATTAAATACTGCATATGTCATGCATCATTCCATTAAATACTGCATATGTCATGCATCATTCCATTGTATATTGCATATGTCATGCATCATTCTAAATACTGCATATGTCATGCATCTAAAAAAAAAAACACATGCATATGTCATGCATTTCATCGTAATATAGTGCATATGTCATGCATTTCACTGTAACATAGTGCATATGTCATGCATTTTTCTGTATCTATCCGTTCCATTGCATATTGTAAATATCGCATTGTAGCTTGCATGCATTCACTGCATCACCCCTTCCATCTATGGCTTGCGCCTTTCCTTGTTGAGCTTGGTTTGGAATGTGCTCATACTTTTCATGTTGAAGCACAGTTCTGCATGTGTACGCGCCTATTCCTTGATGAACTTGGTTTGAGGGTGGCGGCACCTTTTCTGTGTTAGACATGGCTTGTATGTGTACATGCCCTTCCTAGGCAAGATTTTGGTTTGGCTTGCGTGCCTTATCCATTGTATCTATCCCATCCCATTGCATATTGTAAATATCGCATTGTAGCTTGCATGCATCCACTGCATCATCACCTCCATCTTGGGCTTGCACCTCTCCTTGTTGAGCTTGGTTTGGTATGTACTCATACTTTTCACGTTGAAGCACAGTTCTGCATGTGTACGCGCCTATTCCTTGATGAACTTGGTTTGAGGGTGGCGGCACCTTTTCTGTGTTAGACATGGCTTGTATGTGTACATGCCCTTCCTAGGCAAGATTTTGGTTTGGCTTGCGTGCCTTATCCATCGTATCTATCCCATCCCATTGCATATTGTAAATATCGCATTGTAGCTTGCATGCATCCACTGTATCACCCCCTCCATTTTTGGCTTGCACCTCTCCATGTTGAGCTTGGTTTGGTATGTGCTCATACTTTTCACGTTGAAGCACAGTTCTGCATGTGTACGCGCCTATTCCTTGATGAACTTGGTTTGAGGGTGGCGGCACCTTTTCTGTGTTAGACATGGCTTGTATGTGTACATGCCCTTCCTAGGCAAGATTTTGGTTTGGCTTGCGTGCCTTATCCATTGTATCTATCCCATCCATTGCATATTGTAAATATCGCATTGTAGCTTGCATGCATCCACTGCATCATCACCTCCATCTTTGGCTTGCACCTCTCCTTGTTGAGCTTGGTTTGGTATGTGCTCATACTTTTCACGTTGAAGCACAGTTTTGCATGTGTACGCGCCTATTCCTTGATGAACTTGGTTTGAGGGTGGCGGCACCTTTTCTGTGTTAGACATGGCTTGTATGTGTACATGCCCTTCCTAGGCAAGATTTTGGTTTGGTTTGGCTTGCGTGCCTTATCCATCGTATCTATCCCATCCCATTGCATATTGTAAATATCGCATTGTAGCTTGCATGCATCCACTGCATCACCCCCTCCATTTTTGGCTTGCACCTCTCCTTGTTGAGCTTGGTTTGGTATGTGCTCATACTTTTCACGTTGAAGCACAGTTCTGCATGTGTACGCGCCTATTCCTTGATGAACTTGGTTTGAGGGTGGCGGCACCTTTTCTGTGTTAGACATGGCTTGTATGTGTACATGCCCTTCCTAGGCAAGATTTTGGTTTGGCTGCATGCCATATCCACTGTATATATTACATTGTAGTGTAATTTTTGCATCCAGCATTAGGATCATTGTCCTTTCCCAGCGGGTCGTTTTCCCACTCATGTCATTCCACCCAATACTTGTTCTTGCGTCCGTCTACATCACTCATAGTTCTGCATGTGTACGCGCTTTGAGGGTTGCGGCACCTTTTCTATGGTAGACAGACTTGTTACTTCCATTAATCTATTTGACATTTGTGTGGTTTTAAACCGCTCATGATTGGATCATGATTCAATTGCATTGCATTTCGTTTGCATTGTTTCAATTGCATTGTATTTTCATTTGCATTATTATACGTAGTTTTGTATATATTGCATTCATTTTGCATGTTATACATGTTGCTAACAACATTGTACCTGTTAAGTTTGCTTTCTTTTCAGACACGATATTGTATGTACGGTTCATTTGAGGCTGGTGCAACCAGACGAATCGCACAGGTATTGTATTCTCCGAGTGAGACGTATCGAGAATTGCATAATTCTCTTACATCCTTTCTGCATTGTAGTGTAGTTGGATTTGTGTATGCTAGCTTAAAACTGTCGCATTGTATGTGCTTCATTACAGCTTTCTTTGCATGATCATAAGTTATGTTCGGCTCTTTGCGTTGTCTTGCATTTTGCCCCTGCCTTCGAGCGCATATCTTGTTTGTCTTGCATGCATTGTCTAAGTCTTCGGCCTTGTCAAAAATGGGTCGTCTCTGGGCTTTGACATTCACTCCCGTCATTGTTATGACTTTCGAGTTCTGTCAAAGAGGGGCAACTGTAGACACCCCATTTTTGACCGTCCTCAAGACTTGGATGTCACCGCTTGAACGCTCGGTGATCATCCATGTTTGTGTTCGTCTTGAGTTCCCGGAGGTATCAGCTACGCACCTTGCCTCAGGATCTCTCGACTCGACTGTTTCGTGTCTGGTTTTGCACCAAACACTTGTGCTTTGCCTTGGAAGGGCAGGGAATGGCTTGTGAGCCATCCCCACACTTCACCGGCCATGGCTTGATGCCACCGGCTGTGTTTTGTTGCCACCGGCCAAATGTTTGGCTGGCTGGCACTATAGATGGCCGGCCGGCTATCTTTTTTTGGTCAATTGCATTTTTGGCCGGTCGACTACTGTGCATTTGCTTTTGCAGATATTTTTGGGCAGCTGGCATACACTGCCACCCCCTCCATACACGTGTATGGAGGGATTTCCCTCTTATTAGCTTCCTTTGGAAGCTTTACAAGAGACAATTGTCTATAAAAGAGAGGGTCTTCTCTCTTGTAAGGGGTTGGACAAAAAGTTAGACATTTTAGACAGTTTTTTTCAGGGTTTGAGTTCTAGGGATAGGGTTTGTTCATATCCTTCCTCTATATCTCTCTCTTGTGTGTGTTTTGTCTTACTTTTGCTCACAAACATCCACCATCACACCATCCCTTGGAGCTGAGGCCCTTGAGGGTTGTTTTTAGAGGTTTTAGACTGATTTCAACCTAAAGAAGTTGCTGGAGCTCCATTGGTGAAGAGGGTCTTCAAGGGTAAGAAGTTTGTCCCTTTTATTCCCCATTTTTGCATTGTATTGTTGTCTACCTTACAACTGTTTTTGGGTTTAGTGTATAACACAAAAAAGTTCTATTTTTTGGCCCTCTAAATAGTTGGTTAAGGGTGCTTTGGCATTTGGGGTTGTTTGACCCCTCTTAAGCCTTGAAAGGCCCCATTTTTGTGCCATTTTGAGTGAGCTCCGGGACCATTGAGTTTGGGCCTCCTCACCACTGAAATCTTGAGGGATTTCAGAGGTGAGGATGGTGCCTTGAGGTCCTAGGAAGGAGAGGGCCACCCCCTCTCCTTGTTGTCCTTGAAAATGACCATTTTTTGCCTCTTGAGAGAGCACCATATCTAAGTGTGTGTTGGCCATGCCTTAGCTGATTTTCATGCTTATTATGTTATAATATGCCTCTGTTTTTAGTTGGTTTTGGTACACCATGCTTGCTTAGCATACATGCCTTGTAATGCCTTGTTTTAGTCTTAACATGTCTTATGTTTTGAGGCCTTATTCAAGCATGTTTAGACCTAACTTTGTGAAGCCTTTATGTTTGTTTTGCCATGCTCAATGTCTGCCCTTAGTTGTTTTGGTCGACCATAGCATGCATCGCATAGCCCCTTTGCATTTTGGCATGCTAGCCTTGGACTTGGGACCATATTGCATGCCATGCTTGTCTTGTTCATTTGGTTTGGCACCATTTTAGCATGATTTTAGAGTTTTCTATGCATGCTAATTGTCCATGTTTACCTTCTTTTAAGTGTGCTTAGAAGTTGTCCCTTTATGCTTAGGAATTGGACCATATTCGCATGCATGTGCGTGTGTGTTTTGGACCTCACTTCCATAACATTGGCCACTGTTTTAGGCTTGTTTGAGGGCTGCCTAATTTAGTTTAAGTCCATCCCCTTGCTTGTTGCATGTTTTGTATGCTTCCTTGTATTGCCATGTTGCATATTAGCCAACATGTCTAGGTTGCATTCCATTTGCATGCATGCTTGGCCTCTTGAGATGCTTATGATAGAGGTTAAGCCCCATTGTTTGATTATGTGCATTGCATTCCATATTAAAATGCACACTTGATTCTTTGGGCCATCATGCATGGAAATACGTGATTGGTGGTCCGAGAATCGAGGCCCATGTCCCTTTAACTCATAAACATGATAAGGGATGTGATTGGTGCATACATTGCTTGAAATGCATTGCCATGCCAAGTCTTGCCCTCTGCTGCTGTCAAACACAGATTCTGCAGGAAGATTTGGCCGGCCGGCTATCTTCAGTGCCGACCGGCCATCATTGTTGGCCGATGGATAAAATTTGTGGCCGGTGACCATTCTATGTGGCCGGTGGTGTTCTCCTTCAGCCGGTGGTGTTCCCTAGTATCCAGAGAGTAAACCCCGAGACTTTGGCTGTCATCAGGGGAGCAAAGAAAGGAAAACAGAGGCATCTTAAGCATGGCAGTGGATTTCCAGGCGGAACCGAGTGCGCACGCACTGAGCCCTCTGCTGAGGCTGCTATTTACCGCTTCCTTAGATTAATTAATTTACTTAATTAATTAGGTGGTCTGTAATTATTTAATTAGCTTGTAGGTTAATTAATTTGTATTATTCTTTTGGTCCCTTCGAGCAAGGGCGAATTTGTAATAAATGTGCGTGAGTGTGTGTATGTCTTCCAACCCCCACTTCTTTCTCCCTTTTACTTACCTGCTTTTGATGGTTAGTATTAGGGCATATTTAATTTAGCATACCTTATGCTATGCATGCGTGCATCCATTCACTTGTCTTACATGCATCGGGCTCGGCACATCATGCTAACTGCACTTGTATTTCAATTCCAAGTTG
Organism: Camellia japonica; assembly: GCA_030407325.1. Lineage (NCBI taxonomy): Eukaryota > Viridiplantae > Streptophyta > Magnoliopsida > Ericales > Theaceae > Camellia > Camellia japonica. The sequence goes on along the minus strand of JAPPVO010001257.1, from coordinate 4,799 downwards.
AGTACTTGTTAGTTGCAGCATTTCACATGCCATCTTTAGGATTAGCCGAGCCTACTCTAATGACATTCTGTATGCGTTGCATTAGCCACTTTAACATGGACTTGGATCATACATTGATTGCTAACACGTTCTTGTTTTGGCATGGAGTACTTTGTAAGTATTTTATGCTTTAGCATACTGCATGCGTGTGAGTGTTGTCATGATTGCATGCTTACCATGTGGCTAAGTGCTTATGTGATACAACTGCTTGAATGCCTTTGGGTGAAGGTTGGATTGTTTGAGTTGGAACAACTCGTTGAAATCCGTATTTTAGTCTACTTGCGAGTAGCAAATTCCAAAGCGTTTTCCAAACAAACAGATATGCAATGTTTTGTTCCAAATTAGGCGATCTAGTCTATACTTGTTTGCTGCGTGCATAACATAGTAATTCTAGGCTAATAACCGGAATAAGAACGCGTAATGTTTTCAAAACAAGATATCACGGTTAGTAGAGGCCGATCTTCGGATCGGGCGAGAGGGGGTGCTCATAGCTGACCTTCCCCAATCGTACCCAAGTTCCCAAGCCGAGGCAACTTTGGTGATGACGGACACGTGGCCTTTGGCACCGAGTCAGGGTTTCCTAAATTTCCCCATTATAAAATATTTAGGTGGCGACTCTGTATCTGGCAAAGCAGTCCATGTTTGGCACTTCTTTTCTAAAAATCTATTTTTTCTCAAAACGATTTGCCGGATTTGGTCTCTTTGGTTCAAGTTAAGAACCGTGACATTTGAGTCCGAACTGTAGTAGACCCACAAAACGAACAGAACGGGACTCATCCTCCCGGGGTGTTCAGGGACGTCTACAGTTTCTGGTGACTCTGCTGGGGATTTAGAGAGCTTGACTCGAACTCGTGATATCCTGTTTTGATTTCACTTATGTGTTTCTTTGCATTGCATGTGCATTGGTGCGCCTAGGACACCGTGTTGGCCATCTACTATTCCTGAGCGGTTTGCTGGAGGCTTGACTTTGTCAAAGCATGCCATAAGGCTGACCGGTTGCAGGCTCTGCCAGTATGGGAACACAAACCCCGGTTTTACCGGGGCACCCTTTCGACCATTCGACCTAGTGCATGTTTGGAATCCATAGTGACCATTCAAAACTAGGACAGGTTGCTTACCCAATATAGGTTGTTTGAAACCGCTGCGTGCATAGTGAAATCCGAGCTCCTGACAAAAATAGGACAGGGAAACCCTCCCCCACATAGGGGTGTTTTGGCTCTCTTTTACTTGCTATGTGCTTTTAGAGTGTATCTCTACAGGAACGCACATGTCAGTTTGCAAAGTTTGAGTATCAGGCCTGAGGGCATCGGTGCTAGTGATTCTGAGAAACTGTTATATCTACGGGTATCCGACTCAATGTTTTGGGGCAGTGATTTTTTTTTTGGGAAACAGTGATCAGTATTAGAGTACAGCTATTCAACTACGTCTGTGTTTGTTCTGATTGAGCCGAAATGCTATGTGTTTTCTCTTTCAGTGTAGAGATTCAGTACAGAATAGTCGGTGTTCCCCCTTGCTGAAGCAAGATAGATATCTGAGCCATCGGTCAGCACTAAGAACAGTGGACCTATGATGACGCAGAATTCAGAAGAGATTGTGGTTATGACAGCCGCATTAGATCAAGGAATCACTCTGCAAAGTGAGACCAATGTTGATGTGCCACATCCACCCAGGTCGCCTGTTGCGCACCCGATCTGGGAACCCCAATTGTATCAGGCTCGTGAGCCCACCACATTCGAGTTGATGGGGATGATAGGTGACCTCCAGAGGTCCGTGGTGGATCTCGCTTACGGAATGTCAGCTTCACCACCAGTCGCACCATATGCCGGGCATTTTGTACCCCAAGAGCCCCCATTACTGGGACAGATTGTGATCGAGCTTAGCCAACCGGAGATGACCTCCAGCTATAACAATGACGTATCAACCCAAACCCTCGATCAGGCTGAGGCCAGAGGTAAAGACAAAATGAAGGCAGATGCCGATCCTATTGAACAACTGCTGTGGGCAGTCGAGGCTTTGAAAGCCGGGGGGATGAGTAAACAGCAAGTGTTCGCAGTCCTGACCAAGACTGTGGATGATGTTTTCCCCACTCCAGCCGAAGGCAGTACGAGTCAGGTAGAACCGGGAGGCCCCGTCATGCCAGAACAGTTCTTTCCGCTCCCAACCCTGCCCCCGGGAAAGATCAGAAAGTCAAGGCAGTGCCTGCCGACCCGTTCGCTAGTGTGTCTAGCAAGAATACTCAGACTTCAAAGTACCTGCCCCGAGGGCGCAGGGTCTTTCATGCTCTCTACATGCCTCTGTCCAAGGCACTCCAGATCCTGGCCGAAAGAGGGCACCTTAAACCCCTGGAGCCTCGGCCTCTGCCGAAGAATCTCCCTCCCACACATGATGCTGCGTTGTACTGCGCGTACAACCAGCAAACTGGACATGCTACCGACAATTGTTTCCGTCTCCGTCATGAGGTGCAGGACTTGATCGACAACGAGGTTATCCTCCCGCCCACCTCAGCCAAGTCCATTACTACCCAGTTATTGGATTTTGAGGATACTGATACTGCAAGTATGTAATCAGGGAGTGAACCACCTGCGGGTAGCGCTTGGTGTATTTTTGATGTGGCGTCTGGCACGCATTTTCGAGCATCTGCGAATGCTAGTTTTGTAAATTCTGGCTTGAGTGTCGAGTCAGTCTTTTGTTTTGTTTTGAGTCTGTCTCATTGTCGTGAGTCAGTCCTTTTGCTTAAGGGTCTGTCTTGTTGTAGCGAGTCGTCCCCTTGTATAGAATACCAAGTGGTTCCGGGGTTGTTGCCTCGAATACCATTTTGTTTTGTAATTACCCTTTTGCTTTCTTTTGAGTCTGTCTCTGCTGTGGAGCCAGTTGCAACCAGGAAATCTGAATGAAACAGCTGCGGCTATCATGTTTCCGTGCTTATTGCTAATTTTGGGCTGGTTATGCTAGAAGATTTGGATGGGACAACAGTACATTCCACCTGCTCTCTTGTGCCCTGAAAACCGTTGTAATGACCTAAGTTTTTCCAAAACCGTTTTGAACAATGAAGAGGAAGGAATTCCTCGGGTTTTAACAAACTTTGATCAAATTGAGAGAAGATAGGTGTGCTAAGCCTTTAATGAATGAAATCATGCTTGTTAGCGTAAGTACTGAGAAGGACCCTGGCTTGATTTAGACTGGTTCCACACTTTCTTCAGCGCGAGCGATGTGTCACTTTCGTAAAAACTTTCAAAAATAAAATGTTTTGCGCGGTCCTGTGAAGACCTGTGTGGAATCGCTCTTGAGATTGTGCAGCCTAGGATCGCTCAGCCTCAAGACTCAATCCGTTTGTTTTCGAACCTTGAACCCATTCAGAACGTTCAACGGTCAACCGCCATGTGAGACCTGTGTGGCCAGATCAGAAGCACCCCTCGAACTAGGGGCAGCAAAATGTCGGACACGCTCGAAGAACCGAATACAACAGCCATTCTCCTAGATACAGAGGGCTTCAATCTCAAAACCATTTGGCATGGACTTGTTACGCTTTTACCCTTTGAGAGGCTCGCTGGGTCGAAAACTCGGAAGGGCGACCCAGGCAAAAGTTAGAGCAAAAAAAAAATAATATATACAAAAGAAAAGAAATACAAAAAGAAAAAAAAGACGCAAAAAAATATACAATACGAAGGAAAAGAAAAGGACGAAGAAAGGAAAAAAGAAGAAGAAAAAAAAGAGAAAAAAGAAAAAGTGGGAAGCTCGCAAGGTTGAAAACCCGCAACGGGCGCCTTGGCAAAAGTTAGAGCCTAAAAAAAGTGAAGGTTAAAATACCCGAGTGTACCTCAACCTGAACTACGTAAGGCTTGATTCCCATGTTTGGGATACGTAGGCAACTTCATCCTGAAGTCCAGCCCCCAACGCTTTCATAGCGTCTCAGTGCATGTCATGGTTTTGATCACCTTCGCCTCCTCTGAATCCGATAGTTCGGTCGTGACAATCGGAACTACGCCATCAACTTCCTCTTGAAGTCCAGCCACCAACGCTTTCACAGTGACTGTGTCCATATATTGGTTTTGGCCGTCTTCGTCTTCTCCGTGTCCGAGAGTCCGTCTGCAATCATCACCGATGAGTACTGGTCTTCAGCATGCTGCGGCATCATCCAAACAAGGGGCAACTTTCCGTCGCCATAAGTTGCTATGAGTTGCCATTTAAACCAGGGGCAACTTTCTGTTGCCACACACCCCTTTCAAGCAAGGGGCAATTTGCCATTGCCTCCGATCCAAGGTTGCGCATCTCAAGGGTAAGTTCCGTGCTCGTTGAGCATTGGCCGTTTGCAAAAATAGTTTTTGCAAATTTTTACTGAGGTTGACTATTTTCTCGAAAACTATTTCATTTTCCAAAACTAGACCATTTCTGGGACCCAGACGGGAAAATTTTCAGTGCTTATAGTCTAACTTGCATGATTTCAAATCAAAAATTGAACAAGCATGTTAATTTAACTCTCATTTTGGTCAAAACTGTTTTAGTAGAAAAACCAAAAAAATGGTCGAAATAATGAACTAGGGGCACATTCGAGTCACGTGTTCTGTCTTCTCCCTATCATCAACATACTTGCCAGAAGGGCACCCTATTCGCCGGAAGAAGGCACAACCAAAGCTATCTGTAAAGGGCTGAAAGCCTTCAACAGCCTCCGAGCAACGAGGTATTGAACCAAGTGCGAATTGGGACAGATCAAGATACACCATTTCCTGTCTGGAACATCGACTAGACGTCACCGGAAGAAA